>JASDQU010299419.1:0-13960 GCA_032191745.1 Picea mariana
TGTTCGTGGATTTTCCTCATGGCCAGATGCCTTCGACCTATCAAACATTCCAACAACCAAGCTATGCTTACCAAAGGATTCCTGTGCACAAATCCTTTGCCTGCAAATCATGCGTTTGGGAACTGTCCATTTCACGTTCACAGATCGTATCCCCATGCATCAGATGTTTAGATCCTTTAGCCTTTTGAATGCACATGCATATACATAGTTGATGATATGAGTGGAGTATGTGGTATACAAATTGGCACTGAGATTTGTGTGACATGTGTTATTTTATGACAATTTAGGAGCTCGATGGGACAGGTTAACAGATGGCTAACTCTTCACTTTCAACAGCTTAGAACATCCTGTGCCAACATTTTTAGTTGCCGAAATTGGGAGCTTTCGACAACTTACAACATAATAAAATTCGACCCTTAGCTGCCGAAAGCTAATTCTTTAGCAATTTTTTCTCATGACTTTAAAACAAATATTCTTTGAAAAGACCATTCTAGAAAAATTAGGAGAAATTTGGGAAGAATCTATCACCTAATGACTTGGAATCCTCAAATAAATTTGAGGAGATAACAACTGGATCCTATTGGGGATAAAATCCTCCTTGTGAGGTCTCAAGAACCTCAGATTTGATGCCTTTCCTAAAAACAACAAAGCTCAAACTAAACCTAAACTCTAGTGTTCCATTGGGCATGGAGTTATTTGCAAAACTAATAGAAAAGAAATGATATTTACAAATGGAAAGCTTGAACTTGCAATTTCATTGGGCATGGATTCGACAGAACAACCACCTTCTGAACACCTTTCAAGAACTGCCTTTATTACAACAAACTAACTGACACTACTGTTGAATAACTTAAAAGAAGATAAAAGCTCGGGAAGCGAGCTTATTTCCTGCACTACCCTACTCTAACAAAATCTGCAATTTGGTTAGGTAAAGGCTGACTTCCATAACAACCATTCAAGTAGTTTCAATACTAAAATAATCTTGTCTTTGTCACTGATCAACATATGATATCTGAAAAGTAACGACAGTGATAAGAACTCGGTCAAGAAACCATACTCACTGGAACACATGGGAGAGCTAAAAAATATGAAATTTTCATGTTTTCTAAAATGTATGATTCCATGAAGTCTGCCACCGGATCTTTGAAAACAAGATTAGAAACATGCTAATCTACGGAAAACATCTGCACATCTATGAAAACCTCCTTGCTGGAAGATCGATGCCACTCTAATTCTATTTTGATCAGATCTTGATCATCAATCACTACAACTTCCTTTTCAGAATAGTTCTCAGAGGATAAAGATAAAACAATGTTTAAATCACAAGGATTATGATCAGCTAGAAACATGTAGTTGTTAATGCAGTCATCAACTATTTCATTTTCAATATTTTGACATGTATACCTGCTCATTGAAACATCTGCAAACACTGAAGAATCTGATTCACAGTTTGAAATAAAATCACCTGCTTCCTGCTATTCCAAAACTGCCTCGTATTCACTATCTTCTTGCTCAAAATATGAACCATACTGACATTCTGCTTGCTCATGTGCATACAGATTTTCAAAGTAAACCTACTCTCAGATCCTTCTGGAAGCACATATATTCTCCTCAATCTCTAGAGCATATTCAAACAAGCATCTTAGGGATGAAGACTTCCTTTCTAACAGGAGGAGGGCAAGCTCTGACTGGAGACCCATAACATAATATATCATGGTAGTAGTCGCTATAGGCCGGATCTCCAAAGTCATAACATGATAAATGTTGTATAACCTTCGATTGAAGATAGGCAAATCTTCATCCTCCTCTCTCTTCAAAGCGTAGACATCAACGAGATACAAATCAAGAGATTTGTTCTCACTCTAATGCTTCAAAAAAACATTTGACAGCTTGATCCAAGAACCAATGGAATCAACTCTTAGACCATTAAACCAAATAGAAGCATATTTGAACAAAGACTTAGAAAACATCCTCATGATCACATCATCATGAACAATCTCGAATCGATCAATTTTTTTTTCAAAGGATTCCAAGTGCCTCTCAGCTGAAACTTGATTCTCTCTAGAAAACCAGGGAAGATATTCAAGGTAGTCAAGAGGATAAGGGTTAAGGTGATATGGCAGCCTTAAAGGCTTGAACATATTCATTATGATTTTAGATAAGAAATCAATGGGATGATCATGAGGTGTAACAAGCTGATTGGAAGGCTCAATAGTCATTCAAATCTGAGAAGGTTTTGAGTCGGTTTTGACCTCCTTGAGGTTATATGGCTGATCAGTTTCAAGAGAGATTTGTATGCAAAGCTCATCTTTATGAACATGCTGAGGTAAAGAAATAGGATCAACATCAACAACATAAGGAGGCTGCAAGCTATCTCTCCTAAAGATGGATATATGAAATAAGAATGATGATGATCTGAATATACAAAACAAAAAATGATTCTCTTGACATGTGAAGGGAAAAGCATGAAGGAGCTGATAAAGAAAAAAAAATCTCATGTAGAAGACTAATGAACTAATACTTGGGTTTAAAATTCAGCCTCTTCATCTTTCTGTTAACCGTATCCTCCCCAGTGGAGTCTTTAATTGTGGAGTCGCAAGGCAGATTACTATAGTCAATTCTGTTTCTGTGTCCTTCCTTTGTCTACCATCAAAAGTCGGATCTATGTTGTTCTCCCAGGGAAACTAGCTTCACTTCCGTTCCTCGGCAACAACGCCAATTTGTTATCACTCCAGGAGTCTTTCCCTGACTGTAAAGGGAATGATCCTGGTAACTTAAATGTTCAATAATATACGGGAAATAAGATCAAGTCGGATCACTTAATATGCTCACATTCACTCAAAAAACATATGAATCCACTCGAAGATGAAAGGTTTTCGACTATACTTCTCATAAGGTTTTAAATAAAGGGTGTGAAAGTAAGGAGAACACTTATTATACTATTATAAATATGCATACAACAACATACGTGAATTGTCCAGCTATGACAGGTAAAGTACTTATCATTCTAGCAGAAACATACATACGATTGCATACATAAATGGGCAGACATAACAGGCAAAGAACTTGCAGTTCTAGTTCATCAATGCAATGATAAGATGACAATTATCAAGCATTAGATAAACATAAGAACATGAACATAATATTCATGAACAAGTGCAGAAAAGAAAAGAGATGAAGGTTTGAACAAAACATAGTGAAAGAAGCTTTTGTGTCAAGATGAATCCATAAATGTCTGAAATACAAAGTAGAAATTAAATTCCCAAGGTTGAACCACAGTCCTCAGACTGTTTTCTCCCTCCCCCTTTTTACCATATTTCAATAAGCTTAAATAGACTTTACATAGCTGTTACAAATCCCAAGAAAGTGGATCTCAAGCTACTTGTAAAAAAAAAAGATTAATCTAATTACAACAGAAAGGAAAAGATCCAATCTTTAAGGGATTAGATCCCATCTAAAACTTGAGTCTTCAAGTACCACATGAGCTATATTTGAGGAGAAAGAAGTCTTCTTGAATCATCTTTGCAACCTGGAGCATGATTTATCATATAAAAATCAAGAAGAAGTCAACTTTGAGTAAAATTATGCCACCTGTTGATCTTTTGTAAATCTCCGCACTTTCGAAAGCTTACACATATAGAACAGTGCAGAACAAGCTGCCGAAAGTCAAGGGATTCAATTTTGATTGTCCCATACACTTGGAGGTATAATATTAATATCCTCAACTGGAGAATAGAGGCAAGCACGGGCAAGAAGAGATAACACAAGCCCTGTAAACGGTCCATCTCTCAAATAATGTCAATAACCATTTCTAGTCTGCAAGTGCCATGTAACTCTTGATGCATGGAAACATACATACTTGAGTAATAAGGATTGTATGCTTGTGTTATTTCAAACCATTCTTCATCATAATAAACCTCATGCAACCCTGCATCAAATTCTATTTTAATAACCTGGATAAAATTGTGGCTAGGAAGACACCTATCTAGTGCAATAAATTTTGTGATAGGTCCATTCTTCCCATGTTGAATAACTGCTGCAAATTTAGTGTGCAGATGTATAGAGAAGTGATATCAAGGCTTCAACTTCTTCAAAGTTCTTCAACAGGTGTACTTCCCAAAGTCTTGTTTAAATCATTGGATGGCTAACATTCATGTGCCGATGGCTCGAAATTGAGATAAAAATTGTGCTGGATGGAAGTGGACAAAATCAATACTTTCAGCATGCTAGTTCCTAAAGTAATCCAACTAAACCATTTTATTGCTACACAGGCTTCGCCCATTTGGCCCTATCCGAACTCGTTCAATGCTTCACACATCAAACATGTAAATATCATCACCAGTCCTAGAAGAAAAACCATTGGCAAAAAAATCTTTGGTAGCTAGAGACTATGGAGACTTGGGCATCTCCTCAAATCTGAATTACTTCCTTGTACAATAAAAAAGCATTATTCTTGAGATCATTGCAGTGAAAGGCTTTGTGCCAGCGAAATGGAAGTTGCTACAACGAAAAGTCTTATTACAAAGGCCCTCATAGAAAGCACATGTATCTAATCCTCAGAAACCGATTGGATTGGTGATTGACAGGAGTAAATATCAGTTTTCTTTCCCTATAAACACCATGTCTGCTACTGTCATCGATGCTTTGATTCTGGAAATTTGACGATGGATACCTCAAACCTTGCAGCTCGACGCAAATCCTCCTATTCGTGGCTTTTCCTCGTGGCTAGATGCCTTCGACTTGTCAAACATTCCAAAAACCAAGCTATTCTTACCAAAGGATGCCTACGCACAAATCCTTTGCTTGCAAATCAGACGTTTAGCAACTGTCCATTTCGCATTCAGAGATTGAATCCCCATGCATCATATGTTTATATCCTTTAGCCTTTTGAATGCGCCGGCGTATACATAGTTGATGATATGAGTGGAGTATGTGGTATAGAACTCGGTGCTGAGCTTTGTGTGACATGTGTTAGTTTATGAAGGTTTAGGAGCCCGACGGGACATGTTAACTGGTGGCTAACTCTGCACTTTCGACAACTTAGAACATCCAGTGCCAGCCTTTTTAGCTGCCAAAACTGGGAGCTTTCGACAACTTACAACACAATAAAATTCAACCCTTAGCTGCCGAAAGCTAATTCTTTAGCAATTTTTTCTCATGACTTTCAAACAAATATTCTTTGAAAAGACCATTCTGGAAACATTAGGAAAAATTTGGGAAGAATCTATCACCTAATGACTTGGAATCCTCAAATAAATTTGAGGAGATAACAAAAAGTATAATGTTCAATAGTTTAGATTTGTATGTGTTCCAACATAGGCTCCATCTGGGGATCACATCTCCTTGTGAGACGTGGAAGAACAGTAGACCAAGTGCCTTTATTGGGAAAATGGAGTCATTATTGCATTTCTAGAAAACACCTTTAGGAGCTAATCATACACATAAAACCGAAATTCAACCTAGCCTTAGAAAACCTTCAAAACACATCTAATTTATTGATTTCAAGTTATGTTATTTAAATTTTTTCTTAGAAATGAGTTTGGATCTGTTTAAGATAATCAAAATGACTTTAACCAAAATATCAGACTTTGACCGGTTTCGTTCACATCAAGGTTAAGTAGATGTAATAATTTATTTAGGGAATCCCTCGTTGGTTCAGAATGTAAATATTACCGGAAAGAGAATTAGACGTCAGAGTATGATTTGTAGATATGTATGACAACCATACAAATATCATAGATATTGCTTCACTTCCAACGAGCCTGTTCAATACGCCGATGAAGTTATCTACTTCTCCCATTGAATTTCCTTTCACCACTTCAATTAGAACTTTGGCATTTTGCTGAGATGAGGGCAATAATTACATGAATTTCCTTTCATCTTCTCTTTGGACAAGATGGGGGCAATGAAATTATGAATTTCCTTTCACCATCTGTCTTATATTTTAATATTTTGAAGTGGGGGAAATCAATATTTATGTATTATACAAGGGATGCTATCTGCTTAAAATTTTAAAAGGAAGGTCTGTCATAATTTTTTGGTACACTCTGAAACTAATTTTCTCCCAATCTTCAATATACCTTCGCCTATAGGGAAGATTTTATAAGGATTTTGATTTTCAGGGATTGACCTTGAGCGAATTATCCAGTTTAAAATCCGATAGAAGAGCTAAAGTTATTAGGATTAGCCTAGACATACTTTCTTTCAGTTAAAATCATAGGAACATAAAGATTTTCGCCTAATCTCGTTTGAAGATATGTTTTTAAGTTTTCAGAGTCAAGGTGCAATTCTTTCTTTCTATGAAGACCCAAGAAATGTAGTGAAAATCAGAAGAGAATAAAGGCCCAGGGATAGGAAAAATAAAATAGAACGAGGACTCATAGGGCCTGATGCAAGAGAATCTCATTCCCACACAAGTTTGTTTATTAATTCTCAATTTTCCTTTCAAGCCCTTTTTATTCTTATTTTCTTTTTCTTGTTATTTCATTTTTATTTCATTAAGAGAAGGCTTCATAATTAACCTGTAATTTTATACTTTTCTAATTCTTGATCAGGTGACAATATTTTCATGAGTTAAACCCTCTTTACATCTGATAAGATTTCCTTAAAATTTTAGTTTGAATTAGTGGGGTAGGAGTTCATACCTCAGATTTCCTTTGTATTTTCAATCAAGTAGATCATTAATTTATCACCTATTTTGAGAGAAAGCGAATGTTTTGAAAAATGAGTGTTGGATTCTGATGCATCCTTATCTCTTGTCTAACAATAAATATTTTTCACAGGAACAAAATGGGAAATGTCAGACAATTCCGCAGAATAAAGACGGTATGTGATACATATGCTTTTATATTCTGCTTTGATGATATCAAGTAAACATGGTTTATTTACAGAAAGGAAAAATTTCCATTTGAAAAATGAAAACAAACGTTGATCCAAATCGATATATACAATGGGAATCTGAAATATGACTACTACATAAAATGTTTTAGGTAATGCCCCTTGATAGGAGCGTCGAGAATTTTTCCATCGAGATTCTCTAGTAAGAAGGAATTCTCCCCCTCAACAGTTGCAATTCTGAATTGTCCAAACTAGAGATGGTCGAACTTGCCATGTTTCCCCACATCTTCTTTCCTAGTGTCCCACTTCAAAACTAGATCGCCAGGAAGAAACTCCCTGTCTTTGGATATTTTATCAAAAAGGGCCTTCATATTATCTTGGTACTTTTGAATTTTATCGTCTACTTCAACCCTATTTTGTTGAAATTCGATTATTTGATTTATCCTTCTTGTAACGTTGTTTGGCTCTTCATTTGCACCTTGCCATAGCTTAATCATAGGAAGAGCAAGATTGATAGGAAGAAAAATGTCAGTACCATAAATCAATTGAAAAGGGGACATACCTATTGATATCTTGGTGCTGGTTCAGTTCGCCCATAAGGCGTATTTCAGGTGGATGTGGCAAGCCTTTTTATTTTCTGTCAACACTTTTTTTATTATAGTCATCAGGCTCTTGTTAGAAGATTTGGCCAACCCATTACCCTGAAGATAATAGGCTGTAGAATGTCCTAACACAATGTTGTACTTTTGGCAAAAATTGATCATTGCCATAGATTTAAAAGCTTGGGCATTGTCAGTGACTATTTTCCGAGGACAACCAAATCTTGATAGGATGTTCTCGTCCAAGAATTTTATTACTACCGAATCCATAGCATTCCGAGTTGGAATGGCTTCTACCCACTTCGTGAAGTAATCAGTAGTAGTTAGAGTCAATCTATGTTGAGTGCTTTATTGCGGATGGATTTCTTCGATGAAGTCCAGCCCCCGTTGTTGAAAACGTGCTTCAATTTTTACTGGGATTAAAGGCAGGGTAAGGAGCTTCTGCTTACCAGCGAACAGTTGGCACGAATTACAGGCTCTGAATTTTGTGTTCACATCGGTGAATAATTTTGGCCAGTAATATCCAGCCCTTAAAATCTTGTAGGCTGTTGCTCTCCAGGCATGCTGTCCTCCAAACACTCCTTTATGGAATTCTTCGATGACACCTTCTGTTTCAGATTCTGTTAGGTAATATCAAAAGAAACCTAGAGGGTCTTTCCAATACAACTAGCCATCAATAATACAATATTTAATTGCCTAAAGCTTCAAGGTCATGACTTTAGACAGATTCATGTCAATTGGGCACTGAAGAGTGAGGAGGTATGTAACAACGTCGTGATACCAGGTAGAGGCGGGAAAATTATCTTCAATTCGAACAATAGGTGCTCGATCACCAATTTATTCTATATCTAGGAGGGATTCATGTGATTATAGATTATTTATCCTGAGCGCCCTGAAATTCGATTCGGATAACAGCTTCGCCAGGCCTTGACCTTTGACTCTCTTGGTCGGCTTCACTTCTAGATCAAACTCTTGAATTTTAGGCAACCATCGACCTCTTCTTCCATCACTGTTTGGTTGAACCAATATGTCTTTGACAACATTTGTTGGCACTTAAGCGATTATTTTGGAATGCAATACATATGTTCTGAAGGCTTTGAGAGCTTTCACCATTGGTTACTTGAATCCTTCCTCGTTCTTTTGCAGTAGTACCGCTACAACCTTATGTTCATAAGCGAATGAGAAGATCAAGAATTCCTTTGTAAAGTACAGACTTGCTAGCACAAGCACTTCCCCTATAGCTTTCTTGATGCCCTCGAAAGAGGATTTAGCTTCAATAGTCCATTTCACTTCGCTGTCTTTCCTCAACATATCTGTAATCATTTTAATTATTTCAACAAAGTTGGGAATAAATCTTCTCAAAAAGTTGATATTTCCTAAAAAATATTGAATTTCTTTTCTATTTCTAGGAATATTAATCGTGTTTATAGCCTCAAATTGCTTAGGGTCGACCTTGATTCCTTCTTTTGACACTATATGACCCAAGAGATTACCTTCTTGCATATTAAAATGTGATTTCTTGGGATTAAGAGACAAACTTAACTTTCTACACTTTTCGAAGGCCTACTTGAGGTGTAGCAAATGTTCTGCATCAGAGTTAGAAAATACCATCAAATCATTAAGATAAATAACGATGAATTTTCCTCTCTCACCGACGAACGCGATGTCCACCGCTCTTTGGAAAGTAGCCCCTACATTCATCAAACCAAATGGCATTTTATTGTACATAAAGTTTCCCCATGGAGTGGTAAACACAGTCTTTTCTCTGTCGTCTTCATGGACAACAATTTGATTGTATCTTGAAAAACCATCAATCATGGACATCCAGTTAGCTCCAACTACCTTTTATAGAACATGATCCATTTTCGGGAGCGGGTAGTTCTCTTTGAGGGACGACCGATTTAAGTTTCTGAAATCTACACAGAGTCTTATTTCACCATTTTTCTTTCTGACAGGGACTAAATTCGCCACCCATTTGGAATACCTGAGTGGAACGATAATTTTTGCATCAAGAAGTTTCTTGAATTCCCTTTCTATCATTGGTAGGAGAATATGGTTTATCTGTTCGAGTTTCTGTCTGAAAGGTTTAGTACCATGTTTTAGAGGAATCTTATGTTCAATAACATAGGTGTCGTAAGTTTTCAGATCATCATAAGACCAGGAAAAAACATCTTTGTACTGCCTAAGCAACTCAACATACTTGCTCTTCATTTGGGCTGGAAGGTATTTTGATATCTTGACCATTTTGGGATCTTCGTCAGTTCCTACATTACAGTCTTCAACTTCTTCGGGTTGGGGACCTAAGGTAGAATTTAAAGGTATATCATCATGTTCAAACAACCTTTCTTAGGGGATCAGGCCTCTGAGAATCTAATTATTCTTAAGCACGAGCATGTAGTGGTTTGCAATCTTGTCTTGGAATTTTTCTGGGTTCTCTCCTTCTTGCATAACCCAAGCATGATCATTTTGGTTTTCTTGATCTATGTGAGGTTCAGAAAAATCATCAACCATCTCTAGAAAATATTTGATTTGTTCGTCATCTTCTAACACTTTATAGTGCTGAACATTGTTTACGATCGAAGGTCTATGCCTCATCTCAATGTGATACTTCAATTTCAGGACAGTAGGGGGTATGAAAGTCGCAACAAATTTGTCCAAGGAGTCAACTTGTTGATTCTCTATCCTAGGAATAGACTGAATATTAAAAGATGAGAAGAATTTCTCTATAAGATCCCAGGCACAATTCATGTATGATATAAACCTTGGATGCTTAGTTTGATACTGTTGTTTCCCTTGTTTTACAATAAGCTCTGCATCACCATAAGCTATTAGATGTTCGATTTTTAACTTCCTTGCAGCTTCTAATCCTAATACCAGAGCTTCATATTCCTAGACATTATTCTTATAATCGATATCCCATTGTAATCTATAAGAGAAGGGAATAAAATACTCATCACCTAGTGCCATGAATAAAACTTTGACTCCTTCTCCTTCGTAGGATGAGGCACCATCGAAGAACATTTTCCACATTCCTTCTCTAACATTTACATTTTTCTTTGTTTTTTCTATTTTTTTTTATTTTGTTCTTCTGTACATTCTTCGAAATCATCATCTATAGATAATATACAATTTCATAAGTCCTGATCAACAACATAGACTAGGTAATTATTTGGGTTTTGAGGGTCACTTACAGTATACGCCAGTCTAGTTTCTCTGTACAATTGTGTGAATTCCCCACCAAAAATTGGGATCGTAGAATAAGTCATGTCCAGCTGAACTGATCCTCCTAATTTGGCACCCCAAGACCTGGATAGGAGTATGTCATACTCAGTAGGGATGTCCGCAACGACCACATCCATAAGGATACTTTTCACAGGGATCTGAGCAAGATTTACTACCAAATCTTTAATCATGCCTAGACACTTAACATTTCTAGAATCAAATGAGTATAAGTCTTGATAAGTTCTAGTAATTTTGAGGCCCAAATTTTCCATGATAATTTTAGGCATTAAATTATGAGAGGCCACATAATTTAACATGCAATTGTGGAGTAAATGGTCATGCACGGTTAGTGTAATATAAAACAGAGCAACAAATTCCTTCTTGTTTTCAATGTGCAGACCGAACATGATCGTAGGTCTTTCATCCTGCATATTAATAACGTCTACATGACATTCAACATTGGAAAAAATGATCACTTTAGCGATTTGAATTTTATAAATCGGGTTTTTTGCAAGTTCAACCAGAGGCATTGGGATTTTAATTTTATTAAGTTCATTTTCTAAACTAAAACCTCCAATTGTTTTTTCAATTTCTTTGGTTGGAGCTTCCATTTCTATATTTTCCGGTTTCTTAGCTTACATTGTTCTTGTTTCAACTGGATTTGTTCAGGAAACTCGTGTTTCAGTTGGTGGTTTAGTAATTGCTGCCTCACACGTTTTACTTCGCGACAAAATCTTTTTTGGTGGAACATTCGTAGAATTTTTTTCTTTGGGCCTTAAATCATACCTTTGTTGTAGTTTGACCATTATTGAGTCGGCGAGACCTTGATACATAGAGTCTCCCAAATTATTGATGTCTGCATCATTCTCAAACAGGGATTCCAAGTCTAAATATTTCTCATAATCCTGCCTGGTTAAATGTGGCTCCATATTGTCATCTCTAAGGTTATTCATATCTTCTTCTAACTCCTCATAATTTTGCATTTCATCCCTCTACATAAAATGTTCAGTTTCAAACAGGGCTTGGATCTTTTGATATTCATTTTTTACTTGTCTCTGTTGTATGTGGGGGTCAGGGTTTTTCTTGAACTGATTCCTAACAGATGGATCAAGTTTGGCTTGATCTAATTCCATTCTGGATATTTTGTTTGATAAATATTTGATTATCTTGGCCATCTCATCCATTTTTTCTTCTGCAAATTTCCCATATCTAGAGGGTCCTGCCTGCTCTTTGAAACACCCAGGTTCTTTGGTTCCCGTCTCGACCTTAGTTTTTAATTTCCTGGATGACATCATATTGTATTCAATTTCTATGGCATCGTCTTACGTTCCTAATAAAGTGGTATATCTCCTTTCTCTCAGAAGTAGAGCGAAGTCGGGATCAAAAGATCCTGCAAAAGTTACCTTTGTAGCAGGTTGGGGAGGTTTGACTTCGACTGGTATTTTGTTATACAGTTTATTGAACCTCTGGATAAATTCAAGAACTGATTCATAAGTCTTCTTTCTTAAATCCCCAATCTCGGTTAAATAATAAAGATGGTCCTTTTTCTCTCTTGACTGTCTTAAGAAGGCATTTTCTAGTTTGTCGTATGATCGTATGGAATGTACATGGAGTCCTTTGAACCAAGTTCTCACTTGTCCTTCAAAGGTTTGTACTAACAACCTTGAGTAAATGTCCTCGTGTTCAATGCCAAGGATATCAACAAACTGATCAAAAAAGGCTATGTGTTCAGTTGCGGTTAAATCTCCTTCTCCCATGAATTTGGGGAGGTTCTTCATGTAATTTTCGGACAAATCATGAAGGACAACAGGGAGGACCAAGGGAGCGTATCTAGAAGCTACCTTAGCAAATATTCTAGGAGGTTGACCTTTTCTGCCAACTCCACCACCTCTACCACCTCTGATGCCTCCAACACCATCCGTCATAAGTCTAGGAGACAAACTTCGGGGGTTTAAAAGGGGATTCTCAAAAACTGCGAGGGACTGAGCTGCTGACTGTTCAATTACTTCAGGTTGTGGGGAATGAAACTTGGGGAAAAGAAAACTAGGATATGGAAGATCTATATATGGGGGAAAAGGGAAACTTGGGCCAAGTTCCTTAGGTTTACTGGATGTATATATGTGAGAGATGATAGGAGATGAATCTGAGCATAAAACGTACTCTTAAGAGCTTCGGGAAACAACAAGCTTTTCTTCGGGAAATGAGAGAATGGGTAGATCGTTAATTACATAGGGAATTGAAAGGTATCCTTCGTTGGTAAAAGTATGTGTCGAGTCAATTTCAACTTTTATCTCGGGAACAATTACCTCTGGATTTTCGAGTTTAACCTCATGTTCAATAGTCGATGCCTTTGCAGAATGAATTTGTTTAAAACCTTCTTTAGGGGTTAGTTCTTCAGTCCGAACCTTAGCATTAACTTGCGTAATTTTGGGAGGATATACTTTATCTGCTGATGTAGCAGTCAATTTGAGATATCCATTTGGTTTCAACAACTTTTTGGAATATGACACTGGTGTGGTCTGCTTATCATCTGGATTTTTCTTAGTATTCTTTCGATCGAATGCCAGTTTTGTCTACGGTGGAGTCGCCAATTGAAAAATAAAATAAGCCTTACCTATGTGTTTAATCTTTGTTCACCATCAAAGATCAAAATTTGCTTTGTCGTTTTCCCAGGGAAAATGATTTCGTTTCTTCGTCCCCGGCAACAACACCAAAAAGATGTTGTTCCTGAGATTAATCTTAAGGCTCAAGGAGTAATGTCAGGGCATCAAGAGTGTTTAAAGAGAATTACTTAAACAAGTGCTTTTCCTACCTTTAGTTTTATAAGAAATGATCTTTCAATGAAATTAATAACATGACAAGACAAAGGTTGTATTTCATTGTTTGAGTCACAATTGTAATATCGAATGGTGAGAAAGAAAGTTATAAAACTATTAAACAAAGCTAGGAATCAATTACAGATGAGTCTCACCTTGTTTATAGCGGAAGAAAAGTAGATAGTGCACCCTTGAACATGATATGAAATGCAGTAATTCACATAGCTTGCAGGTCTTGTTTTACTCATAGTAAATACGGAGGAAAAACTGCTTACTTAATGAATTAATGGTTTAATATGATCACAGTAGCTGTAATACCAAATTGTGATCAATCGCTTTTCAAGGTATTACATAAAGAAATTTAGAGAAATGAAAATACAGAGAAAACATATAACTCAAACATAATGAAAATTATAATCTCTGTCTGCACTTATATTAATACTAAAAAAAGAAATTTTCTCTATTACATCCAACAAGAAGCAGCCC
>JASDQU010299420.1:0-13959 GCA_032191745.1 Picea mariana
GAAGGCCCATTGACAACATCAGTTCCTGATCCAGAGAAGATCATCAGCAAGGGAAAAGATTTACAAAGACAGGCTTCCGGATCTGCAAGCGCAATTGATTCAGGTATTCAAACTGATACTCATCCTTCCATATCTAAAAAGTCTTTGGTTGAATCCCCTGCTGAAACTCAAAATTTCCAGGAAATTAAAAATTCATCTCAAGTTTCTAAGGTAGAAGAACCTTCGTTTTCTTCTAATATTACTGATTTTGTTCCTGCGATTGACATTTCATCCCATCCAAAAGAATTGAATACATATTCCTCTCAACAGAAAGAAAATTCCTCTTCATCTTCTTTTGATTCATCACCTATCAAACCTTCGAAAGGTGTCTTATACACTCAAACTAATCTGCCTGTTCTTGAAGACATCCTCCATGATCTGTCCTCTAAAGGAGAAGAAAATATAGCTTTGTTGCTCAGTCATTTTTATAAAGCCTCTTATTTTCCACCTACTTCTGAAACTTCTGCTTAGGGTGAAGTAAGACAGCCATTCTATTCTAACTCAGGCAACTCATCTCCTCCATCATCTCCTACGTGTCCCTCATCTCCTCCATCATCTCCTGCAAGTTCTTCATCTGTATCAATCACCAAGACTGTCATGGCTGCCCCTTTGACCAGAATGGAACAGATCTTGGCAAACAAATATGCCCCACTTGTATTGCCAAATCCCTTGTCTTCCATGCCAACAGGTGACTATCAGAAATATATGCCAAAGTTTACAGGAGCAGGGGAGTATACTGCTGAAGAACACATTGAATCATTTTATGCTTATGCCAAAAATATCAATATTTCATAAGAAGATGTGTGGACTAGAGTTTTTGTTCAGAGCTTGGATGGCCAAGCCCGAAAGTGGTTCAAAGAGCTACCAGTAAATTTGATCACTGGCATTGAACAATTAGATGAGGTATTCTTGAAGCATTGGAGAGAAAGAAGAGATCTGTTATACTACATTTCTGAGTTTGGAAATTTGAAGAGGGAGGATGGAGAGTCGGTCTCAGATTTTATCAAGAGATTTAATAAAATGTTTGGTAAATCCCTGCAGAGATTAAACCAAGTGATGCATCGACAAAAATCACGTTTTCTGCTGCATTTTATTCAGATTTTTGTCTTATTCTCAGAGAAAGATAATTAACCACGCTTGCTTTAATGCAAGATGTTGCCCTCGAGGTTGAGTCAAACATCACAGCATCTCAAAAGCTTAAAGGAAGGGCTGAGAGGAAGAAGTCTGTTGTCGACTCCTCTTCTTCTTCTAGCAGTAAGATGGAAAAGATGGCTAAGATGTTGGACAGTCTAACATCCGAAATGTCAAAGTTGAAGGTTCAGAATCAGCCACCAGCAAGAGCAAAAGAGCCAAATACTTTTGCCCACAGAAATCCAAATGCTTTTCCCTACAGAAGGAATAATCCACAAACTCATATTCTACAAAGAGATAGGAATTCTAATGAAGATCAAGAGGATGGGGAAGGTGACATTAATTGTGTTGGAGAAGAGACAGGGAAGTCTTATCTAACACAACAAGATTATGAGCAATCATTAATGACTGAACAGACAGAAGATGATCTCCTTGGTGATGGCATTTTCACAGCAGAGGATAAGAATAGATATAACCTCTGATCTAAATCTAATGCTGCTCAACCAGATGCATCAGCCTCTCCTGAAAAGACTGCTGCCCCTGTTAACCAAAAAGACCATACATCAAAAGATCATCCAGCAAAGTCTTCAAAGGTGAAAGCATCAGCTCCTCCAAAGAAGACTGCTGCCCCTGTCAACCATCAAACTCCAGAGAATCAGCCTCTTGTTGAACAGCAGAAGAATCAGGAAGCCCCGTCAAGTCAGGTAAAGACTTCTGATAAAACTACTAATAAGGTTCCATATTCTTTTAATTTCGAGGCTGAAATACAAAAGATTAAGATTCCCATTCCTCTTGTTGAGCTGATGAAAAATGAGATGTTTAAAAAGGATATCCTCAAAACTTTAGATCCCCAGTCTGTATCTCATTATGCTGATATCCTCAACATTTATGATGATAAGCCAACCATCACTCTGGGCCAAATGGTAGAAGACAGAGATGAAAGTTGTCCTCCCTTTGACATCTCTTTGAATATTCATGAGAAAACACTGCATAATTGTTTGTTGGACTCCGGTGCTTCACACAACTTGATGCCAAAGGTTGTCATGGATGAGCTTGCTCTGGAGATCACCAAGTCTTATCATGACCTTTTCTCCTTTGATTCTTGAAAATTCAAATGCCTTGGGATGATTAAGGATTTGGCTGTAACCTTGACCCAAGCGTCAATGAAGACAATGGTGATGGACATAGTGGTGGCTCACATACCCCCAAAATTCGGATGCCTTCTTTCAAGATCATGGATGAAAAGACTAGGTGGCACTCTTCAAATGGATCTCTCCTATGCTACTATCCCTGTTTTCGAAGGGGTGAACAGAAGACTTTACAAGGAATCTCAGTTGGCATATGTAATCAGTGATGAGAAGAATCCATCCAATCATCCTATTTATGCGGTCGACACAGATATGGGATCTTGTATCTTGCAAATTGATGATTCACTGCCTGACACATTGCTGCTCAGAAAACCCACAGATCAGATCACAGTTCAGCCCACAGAAACAGTAGAGGATGATCTCTGGACCATGTTCTTTGACGGTGCTTTCACTAAGGAGTCAGCTAGAGCAGGAGTGGTATTCATTTCTCCCTCTACGAAAACTTCTCGTTTTTCCTTTAAACTCGATTTTAAAGTGACTAATAACATTGCTGAGTATGAAGCACTACTTTTGGGGCTGAACGCAACAAAGGAGAAGGGCATTAAGAAATTGCATGTGTTTGGAGATGCAGATTTGATTATTCAGCAGGTGAATAAGTCCTTTCAAGCCAAGCATGTCAGGCTGAATGCATACAGAGATGAAGTTCTGAAGGCAATTAGTGATTTTGCAGATTTTAAGATTTCATTTGTACCTAGAGCCATGAATGAATTGGCTGATTCATTGGATGTGTCCGCTTGTGCATTCATACCCCCTCTGCCTCACAAATTATCTTACGAAATTCAAGTTAAATACAGGCCCTCTCTTCCTGATAATGTAAAATTTTGGAAAGTTTTTGAGGACGATGTTGAACTCACCAGATTCCTTGCAGTGATAGACGAGTTTGCAGATCTGCAGATCGATCAGGAGAATGAACATGACAATGAAGTGAGCAGCCAAAGCTCAAGAGAAAAATTGCATCTGATGAAATAGTTCAGCTGTCCACCAACATAATTCCTAAAGGTTTGGTCCCGTTGGAAAGGTTGTTCGATAACTACGATGTGGCTGTCAAATTGCAAAGAGGGGAAAAAGAGTCAGATGTTTTCTAGTATAATGTGGCCAGCGAGCAAGATCCCAAATATGTCAACTTGGCCTCACAGTTGACTGAAAAACAAAGGGCTGACTATGGAGAATTGCTGAAGGAATTTGCAGACATCTTTGCTTGGCAGTATGATGATTTGAAGACCTTTGACACAGAGGTGATTCAACATAAAATTCCCTTGAATAAAGACACCAAACCATTCAGGCAGAAGCTTAGATCCTTCAACCCTTTGCTGTTGCCTACCATGGAAAGAGAAATTAAGAAACTGTTGGACACCCGCATTATCATTCCTCTCAGGTATTCAGAATGGATTTCTAATCTTGTGCCAGTCAGGAAGAAGAATGGGGAGATCAGACTCTGCGTCAACTTCAGAAATTTGAACAAGTGCTCTAGGAAAGACAACTACCCTCTGTCCAAAATGGATCATATGTTGCAGAAGGTGTCAGGATCGAAGGTAATGTCCTTTATTGATGGGTTTTCCGGATACAATCAGATTGCTGTCCATTCGGAAGACAAAGAAAAAACTGCCTTTACCACTCCATGGGGTACGTTTATGTAAGAGAAGATGCCCTTTGGATTGATGAATGCAGGGGCGACATTCCAAAGGGAAATGGACACTGCTTTCATTGGAGAGAAGGATAAATTTGTCTTGATTTATCTTGACGATATCATTGTCTTCTCAAGCAGCCACGAACTTCATTTGCAGCATTTGAGAAGGACATTTCTGAAATGTCGAAGGTATGGCATCTCTCTTAATCTGAANGAAAAAATCAAATTTTGCACTTAAGGAGGGAAAATTACTTGGGCATATTGTTTCAGCTGATGGGGTTAAGATTGACCCAAAGAGGGTAGAAGCAATTAAAAATCTATCTCTTCCTAGATCGAAGAAGGACATCCAGTCTTTTCTTGGCACTATTAACTTTGTCAGAAGGTTTATAGTGAATTTTGCTGAACTTACAAAGCATATCACTGCTATGTTGAGGAAAGACTCTGAGGTAAAGTGGACTGAAGCAGCCAGACATTCATTCAATGCCATCAAGGAAGCCATCACAACAGCCCCTGTTTTGATCAGCCCCGATTTCTCTAAGGTATTTTACATTTTTTCATTCGCTTCCAGTGATACGATCGCAGCCGTACTTTTGCAGAAGAATGTTGATGATCAAGCGCAGCCTGTTGCCTTCTTTAGTAAGGTCTTGAGAGACGCAAAGGTAAAGTACGATTTGTTGGAGAAACAAGCATATGGACTTGTCAAGTCACTGAAAGTTTTCAGGGTCTACATTCTTCAGGCAAAGGTAATAGATTTTGTTCCCTCCAACTCAGTTAAAGATGTTCTTGTTCAACCGGATATTGATGGCAAAAGGAGTAAGTAGATAGCAAGATTGATTGAATTCGATGTTGAAATCAAACCAGCAAAGCTAGTGAAAGGCCAGGGCCTTGCCAAACTCCTGGCAAAGGAAAATTGTAGGCTGCTTGACATAAATTTGATGAGTATTGATGCAGAAGATGTTCCATCTACAGAGAACAAGGAAGGTGAGGGAATGCAGGTTTCAGCTCATCTAGTTGATTGCAAATGGTATAGCCATATTATTTAGTTTCTGTAGACTTTATCAGTCCCATCAGATTTGACAAAGACTCAAATAAGGGCTTTGAAACTCCGAGCTATAAATTTCTGCATCAATGATAATTTGTTGTTCTGGAAGAATCCCATTGGTTTGTTGTTGAGATGTGTAAATCAAGAGGAGGCAGCTAAAGACATGTGTGAACTTCATAATAGTGAATGCGGAGGACAACACTATTGGAAAACCACAACACACAAGATCTTAAGATCTGGTTACTATTGGCCATCCTTATTTTCAGATGTATATGAGTTTGTGAAAACATGTGACAAATGTCAGAGATTTGAAGGTAAACAAAAACTGAAGTCCCTTCCTCTCAAACCTATAGTGGTCACAGGTCCTTTCCAGCAGTGAGGCCTGGACTTCATAGGTGAGATTCATCCTCCTTCTAGTGGTCAGCATCGGTGGATCCTGGTTGCCACCGATTACTTTACAAAGTGGATTGAGGCTATTCCCACCTGGAACGCCAATCACACTGTCATCATGAACTTTCTGCAGGAGAACATATTTGCTAGATTTGGCTGCCCCAAGAGATTGGTCACTAATAATGCTGCTGCATTCAAAGATAAACACTTGGTGAAATTGTGTGAAGATCTGGGAATTCAGCTGGTACATTCCACAGCCTACTATCCACAAGAGAATGGTTTAGCTGAGTCATCAAACAAGAGTTTAGTCAGAATCATAAAGAAGATACTTGAACAAAATGCCAGAGGTTGGGATTCCAAAATGAAGTTTGCCTTGTGGGCTGACAGGGTAACGTATAAGAAATCAATTGGTACATCTCCTTTCAAGTTGCTATATGGTACTGAGGCCATATTTCCTGTTCAACTTGCATTACCGATTGCAAAATTCTTACAAGAAACTGATTCTGAACCAAGTGATTTGACTAGGAGGATTCATAATTTGGTAGAACTGCAGCAGGATAGAGAGCAGCTCTTGGAAAAAATTGAATTGCATCAGGAAAATATCAAGCAAACTTTCGACAAGAAAGTCAAATCAGATGTCTTCAAAACAGGGGATTTGGTCTTAAAGTGGGATGCAGCGAGGCAGGAGAAGGGGAAACACGGAAAATTTGAAGCTCTTTGGACAGGTCCTTTTGTCATAACAGCAGTGCACCGGAACAATACATTTGTTCTCCAAACTCTTTCAGGCGAGCTAGTATCAGGGGGGCCTTTCAACGGGCGCTTCCTGAAGATCTATTTCTCATAAGGCTTCCTTTGAAGCCAGGTTCTTCTTGTACATATTTTATTTTTCAGTTCTGTTTTCTTTATTTTTGTCATTCAAATAACTCCATGCCCAATGGTACTAGCAACTATTTTTCAAATGTCTGTTTCAAATTGCAATAAGGCTACTGAGTCTAGCTAGGTTCTTGGTCACCTCACAGGGAGATGCCCATCCCAGTTGGAGCCAAATGTTAACTCCCAAAATGAAACCTTCCTTTTGGTTAAATTTTGGAGTGGACAGCATGGCTATCGGTAGTGTCTTCAAGTCATTTTTTAGTTTTTTATAACTGCAAAAAATTAGGTTTTGGTTTTGTCTTAGAAAATAATTTGACCCATAAAGTCTTCTTTTCAAGATTTTCATTTTTCACTTTCCACAGCTAACGTGTGTCCAAAAGTTGAGTTTGCGTTGTGGAAAGTAGCGACTTTCAGCAGCTAAGGAACACTTTCCATAAGTCTTTGCGCTGTTGAAAGTGGCGGATTTCAAAATGAGCAAGGACCAGTTTCGCGGGTTGTGCGTTGTTGAAAGTGCATGCTTTCCGCAGCTAAGCAGTGATTTTACAAAGAGGTGCGCTGTTGAAAGTGCACGCTTTCCGCAGCTAAGCAGTGCTTTTACAAAGAGGTGCGCTGTTGAAAGTGCATGCTTTCCGTAGCTAACAGGGGTTTTCCACGGGGTCACGCGCTGGCGTAAGTGACGAGGATGAACAGTTGACAGAGGCATTTTCTACAGGCCGTTGTTGAAGAAAGCGGGAATCGCGTGCGTGATATCCATGTCTGAAGGTAATGATGATATGATCATCCCACGTCAAGCAAATCCAAATCATGCGCTGATGAGAGTGGATAATGATGGAAACTCAATATTGCATGCCAGAATAGGATTGTGATGTGAATGCGGCTCAGAAACTCACGCTCAACACTCATGGCATCTGGGATGGCAAGATCGAATTCAGGGTTGCAGGTACAGAGGAGGTACCACCGGCCTGACAACATCAAATCGAACAATGGTTTCCATATCACAAACTGTTTCTGGAAGTCTGTTGGAGTTTTATTTGTTTCAAAACAAGAGCCGAAGCCCGAACTGCTTTCAACAGCGCAGAACCTCGGCTCGACTGGCAGTTGCAGGGGTTACAATTGTCGGAATTTTCGAGCTACAGAATGGTGAGAAAACGCAGTGGTGCTCTACTCAAGAGAGAGCTCGATAACCTGTCCTTTTTACAAACACATCCCAAAGTCCAGAAGCATTTTGCAAATGCAGGGTGTATTGAATTCGTTGAAAGATTGCAAGTTGGTTGCCACCAGGCTACAACAGAAGCCTTTGCCAAGACTTTCGATGGCAATAAAGCTCGCGTCGGGTCTATGGAAATTAGAGTGGATGAGGCTGTCATTGCCGCAGCTACAAGTTTACCAAGAACCGGTCAGAGCTGGTTTAAAACCACTGCTCCTAAAAATTTGGATTTTAGAGTTTATCTGAAAGAGGGGTACAGGCACAAAGCATGAGTTTCTTATCTAGACGAAGAATGGCAGGAATTGTTCAAAGGTATCCAATTATACATCACCTCGGAGGGAAGATATGATAAACTGATGATGTACCACTTCAAATTACTGGACCATTTCACAGGCAAGACACCTCTTAATTTGCCTTATTTCCTACATAAAAGTTTGACTAAGGTTTGCAAGAATATTAGAGCTCAACCCTTGAGCATGAAAGCTACTCTGTGTCACTTTGGTCTCATAAAATTGATTATCATGGAGGAATTGAAACAACAGGGAAGGAGCTGGGAACATTTCCTATTCTGGGAAGGTTTTGAAACACAGAACCAGATTGAAAATGAACAGGTGAAGAGTTCAAAGAAACAATCCTCTCCTCAAAGCAGTTCAAGAAAAAGAAGGACCCTGCTAGGACCTTCAGAGGACAAAATTTCTGGAGTAAATCCCCTCAAGTCGAAGAAAAGGTTAAATTTTGAGCAGACCACAGAGCAGACCATAGAGCAGAATACAGAGCATCCTACACAACAGAGTACAGGGAAGAATATATTAAACTTGCCCTATTCAGATTCAGAATCAGAGTAGCAAGATCAATGCCCTGTCACCAAGAGTCTTGAGCAGTCAGTTGAGTGTGCACAGAACTATGAAACCTTCAATCAGACAGAACAGGGAGAATCATCAAAAAACTCCAAATCAAAGAAGTCTCAGAAGATCAAGCATCTCAAGGAGGTAATTGCCCAGCAAGAGGTCTTGGAGCGGGTGATTAAAGAAAGGTATAAGAAGTTATCTGATAAATTCGCAAAGACCAATGTTGCATTTGAGAGATTGGCAAAAGAAAGTGTTAGAGAGAAGAAGAGGAAGAAAAAGCTCACCAAAGACTACAACAGCTTGTGGTGGCTTGCCAAACGTCTCAAAAGGAAGATAAGGAGGTTGAAACAAAAACTGAGCCAAAAAACCCATCCAGATCTGAAGGTGCTCGCTCAAGTCATCGTTAATATGCAAGGTGAGAAGTCAGATGCTCACTGATTTTTGTTTGAAATCAAATTTTGGGGCAAAAATTCATTTTGAGCGCAATCGGGACTTTCCCCAGCGCAAAGCTACTATTTTATGACCCGTTAGCTGTGGAAAGTGATGGCTTTCAACAGCTAACCCGCAAAAAATTAAAGGAGTGCATTGTTGAAAGCTGGAAAACTAATTTTTGAAGCCAAGGACAGGACAGTTCATTCCAAACGGGTTTTGAAGGGGCTCCAGTGTATCAGTGGGCTATCAGATCGCGTGTAAAAGGTTCAGCATCAGGGATTTGAAAGAATTTTGGTAACACATGCAAAACCATTTCCTCAAAAATCGATCATAAATGTTGGAAAATCTAACAGTCAAAGACAGGTGTCCTTCTATTTTTCACCACATTGCAGATACCAGGAGCTGAAGGATGCAGATGGCGATTTTGGAGATTGAAGACAGTTCGACTATTAAGTTTAGTTGTTAAAGACTTTATTTTTAAGTTGTTTAGATAGAATTGAGTTGTCTTTATTAAATAGAGATCCATGTTTTTAGGATCTATATAACTGTTTGTAAGAGGCTATAAATGTTTGTTTTTTATATGAAACAAGGGTTCAAACTGGGAAACATTTTCATGCTATTGTATAGACTCTTTTTGCAGAAATAAAGTGGAATTTCCTTTCATTTGCAATACCAGAATTGTTCATCTTTCATTCGCTGTACTTTAATTTCAGTTTATTTTAGTTCATAAGGACTGTTACCTCCTTGTTGAACTCATAGGCTTGAAACTAAAGGATTCCTTGTTGTCTTGTATTAGGCCCTACTTTCACTTGTATTGGCAAATCAAGAATAGCATTCTCCATACTCTTTCAATTATTGGATCTGGTTATTGTTTACTGAAAGCATTTTATCTTTAGATATGTGATGAGTTGTTTCTTATACAAATCATTGAAGACCCCATTGTCCCAAACACATATAAAACATTATTTGTAAGTTACCAAGCACCTTTGGTCTACAACCACAGAGGGTTTCTTGGAGTGATAACAGCTTCCATCTGAAAATATGACTTTTTAAAACTGTGGAGTCACCACTGGATTCTTTAACCATGGATTCACCAAGTGAATGCTATGCATTCTGAATGTGTCTAGTCTTTGTTCACCATCAAAGATTAGATCTGATTGTTGTCGTTATCCAAGGGAAATATATCTTGTTACTCTGTTCCCCGACAACGACACCAGAATATGTTGCTCCTAAAGTCAGCACCTGACTGCTAAAGGGCAGAGCTAGGCCACCTCACGTTTAGAATAGTTTCTTTTTTTAATTTGTTGGTCAGTTAGAGGGTTGGTTTTACCAGGAAAAGAGCATGGTTGGGTTGGAAAAATCATATGGATGAGAGTCCTCCTTGGCTGGTGGCACACAAATGACATACAAATGAAATAATAAAAACAAAGGGAAATAACAAACCACTCAATGAATAATTTATTGCAAGAAGTTAAATACATAAAATATCATTTCAAGACATTAAACATGTATCAAAAACAAAATTGCTCCCTCGGGTTGCGCTAAAAAAAAATCTTCACCAAGAATTAGTTGTTTTCACAGGTCGCATATCAATAAACAAAAGTTATACAATAGCCAAAGGAAATGAAATGTACTTTGCACAAATCAAAAACTGCATTCAAGATAAGCTAAAAACACATGAAGATTTGAATGAAACATTGTCATCAAGAGTATATTCGCCAGGTAGAGAGCTTTAATCCATTCATAGAACGGGTCCAACCAGTCTGATGTATTATTGTCCTTTCCCAAAAACCCCCTCAAAACATACAAAAACGACATATTTATCAGAGTTGCAGAGGCTCTCGTCCATCTGGGACTGAGACTTAACTCTACATTAACAATTGTAAAACAACTTATTAACTTGACTAAAACACTTCTAGAGTACAACAATGTATATTTCACACTTGACTTAATAAAAAAGAGTGGCTCTTATCACACATAGAAGACCACTTATTGTTCTTTAAAATAAAAAGAGTCTTGAACTAAATAATTAAAAATTGCCACTAGCGATGAAACTGGATTGATGCATGTGCTCTATTTGAGGCCACTGGAGGATAACTGGCTATATTTGGTAGATTCTTCACATTATTTGTTTGAGGAAGAGGTAGGTCTTCTAGTGTTTTTCCTCTCCTCGTGACTTTCCTTTGATGATTTCACTTAACGCCCAGTTTGTTGCCATGCACTCTTCTCGTATTGGACCCTAGACATGATATAAGCATGTGATTGTTGAAGTTGTCAAGGGCGGTTTGGATCCACACCGCTCAGACTCCCGCAATCCACCACCAACTTCCACATACCTCTCTAGCAATACCATGGTTTCGATTGCGAGACTGCTCTAGGATGTTAACGTTTGATCATTTTTCATCCCCGCAATAAAATGTGGCCATCGATTTTGTTGCAATATGTGATCTAGGTAGCCCTGTTATTTTAGCACCCCTACTAAATTTTAACCATCCGCCAACTCCAAAATCCTTTTAACCATGTTTAGAGATGGCACCAAATTTGGCGTTCGACAGCTTTGAATGTTGAGCAGGAATACCTCCCGGAGAACGATATCCCGGATCCGATGTGGTGGTATAACATCATTGTGTTGACATGTCATGGTAAGAATGATGAAACATGTCACATGGAAAGGAGTGGATGACACAGCCTAATGACCCAGATGGATGCCACGTGTTAGCACCAAATGAATGTCACGTGTCTATGATGCATGATCACCACGCGTCTGAACTAATGAGTGCCAAGTGTCTTAGACACTTCTGGGTGTGGGATTTTATGAGTGTTGTGCTTGGAAATCCCTCGAAGGATGATATCCCAAATATGATGTGGTGGCCTGATGTCTGATCGCTGACATGTCATGGAAAGAAGGGTGACACGTGTCACTTGAAATAACACTAATGACAGACCCAAATGTGTCTGAAATGAGTGCCACGTGTCTCAACAAATGAGCACCACATGCCAGTGCCATATGAATGCCACGTGTCTTTGGCTCTTTGGGGTTCGGGATCTTCTAAGTGCAAAGTATGAAAATCTACAGGATGGTCGAACTCTCAGATTGACGTGGTGACCCAACGTCATATCGTAGACATGCATCAAAAGAGAGGGACATGTGTCACCTGGAAAAAGCGTGGATGATGCATTCAAAGGGCCTAAGATGATGCCACGTGTCCTCGGCAAATAAGTGTCATGTTTCCTCAGTGGATAAGTGCCAAGTGTCCTCGGCAGATGAATGGCTTGTGCCTTTGGCACTTCGGGGTTCCAGTACTTCGTAGGTTCGCTCTTATTGTTAAACCCCACCCGATTTTGACACTCTGAATGCACGAAAACTGTCGATCCAAGCGGCTTGTTGGATCTCCACCATTGCAATTTTAATTTGTCTATACCTACAATCTGAGCTCGAAATTGACAAATTTTCAATTGCTTCTTTTTCCCGTGGAAGATTACTATACATACAAAGGACTTGGTGGACCTGGATGTCTCCTACGCACACGAAAGGCTTGGTGGGGCCTACTACATTCTCATTTAGTAGAAAAAATGATGACAAGTATTTAAAACTGAAACCATACATGCAATTATCCTTCAAGAAAAACAAAAAAACTATGTGCAAAGAATCACTCAAGCAAGACAATAAGGAAAACCAGGTCATTGAATAGATGGGAAACCAACTTTATCAACCAGAAGAGGAAAAATTTGATGAAGGCATAGGGAAATGAGAGAGGAGGGGGAACGGTGTAAACCTAGGTCTTAACACACTCCATGGCACATATCTTTTCCCTTGAATTTGGCACCTACTACTCACCCATTACCAAAGTTCAAGGAGAATTTAGCTAGGTTTTCAGGAAATAATATTGTTACTTCAAACGAACACTTGGTAGCATCTTATAATGATTTTCATAATATGGGGGATAACTATAATGACACTTCCATGCGTCTATTTTTCAACTCCCTCGAAGGGAAAGTTGCATTAGATTTTTTTGATCTCCCTCCCAAAATTCTTTCCGCATGAGAATAATTGGTTTATTGGTTCAATTCCACTTATGGTGATCTAAAAATAATCTAGAGATGTCTAAGGATAACTAAGAATTTGCAGAAGCACCTTAGGAATCTCAAAATGGCCTCAATAGACATAGAAAGGGGAAAAAAATAAAGTCCTCAAAACTCAATGAAGTTGGCATCATCACGAAGAGCGCTTCACAAGCTTTCCAACGGCGTAAATGACTCGTCAAACATAGTTACGGTTAAAAATATATCCACAGTCAATGTTTTGGTCAAACTAGCCCAGTCAATAGGGATGAATCAACATCTGTATTGCTGACGTCAACATCAGTACAGATTGTTAGATTACTGAGAGGGGGGTTGAATCCGTAATAGAGCAATTTAATCATTTTTAACCATATAATGCAAGTGTTATATCAGTGTAGCATTATCATCCAATAATTGCAGAGTAAATAAACAATGAACAAATGATCAATCATACACATACATAGTACACCAGTGTTTTTTACGTGGAAACCCAAAGTGGGAGAAAACCATGGAATTCTTTTTCATATATGTCTTGAAGAATTACATTCATTGGAATCACCAACTTCCTTTGTTTTCCAGCTGCAACTGGAAGGAGGATCAAACGCCCTAGTTTTTCAGGCTACTACCTGAGGGAAGCTCCAACTCCCTAATTCTCTGCCTACAACCAAAAGGAGGCTACAACCCCCTATGTTCTCCGGCTACAACCAGAAGGTGGATACAACCACCTGTCATTGCCCCGTCTAACTGCCCTGAAATATGAATGCCAAATGTAGACAACCTGTCACTGTCACTGAATCAACCACTACCACTGTCAACCTGTACCAATAACCTGTAACAACCTGTACCAATCAACCTGCACCAAACATATTGTACTTGAACCAACATGTACCATGCATCAACTGTACATCAACTATGACTCATCAATATGTACCAACATCATCAACTATACACCTCATGTATGTGTCAACTCATCAACTACTTGTCTCAACAATGTACCCAACATGTACCTCAACCATATACCAAAGACATACACCAATATAACCATAAAAAATTCATCACTCTATCCATAAACCAAATACCATAAACCCTTACATAAAACCATGTACCGCAACCTCATTGTTATGTAGCCTCAAGCTAAACCAACAACTTCAGCAACACAT
>JASDQU010299422.1:0-13959 GCA_032191745.1 Picea mariana
TGTTCCTTTTTGCTTCCTTCTGAGTTGTAGTCTTTCGTTTCTTCAAAGCATTGTATCCCGAAGAAACTAAGAACCAAGCTTCTACCCCAAGAGATTTCAAGTAAGTTTCCATTCTATTACTCCAGTATTCAAAATTGCTTCCATCAAATGGTGGAATCCCACTGGCAATTTTTTGTTCCATTTCTTCTTAGGATCTTCCTTCCAGTGGTTAAACTGTACTGAAGGTAACCTGCTCTAATTCCAATTGTTGATACTGAGAGAGGGGTTGATCAGTATCAAGTACAATTTAAAAACTTTTTCAACTTATACTTAAAGAATTCAACTATATCCAATGAGCAATGAACAATACTAAAATAGTTACACCAATACACCATAATAAACCATGAATAATATATGAGAAATAATCGATAGTTATTGTTCAAGGGAAGAAATGACTTCCAAAGGTAGCTACAGCTTCCAAATGTAAAGGGAGGGATAAAACTCCAAGAGGAAGATACAATCCTCCAATATCAAGNAAGAGAGAGTTTAACTCTCCATTTTTGCCCCTTCCTTCCACCCAAGAATATATGAGAGATAACAAAACATTACATTAAATCATCACCATCAACCAATCATCACATAGAACCTGATAATGCTTCCTGATACTTCTTCAATTTATGCAATTCTTCAATTCTTGGAGTACTCTGATCCCTTAGATAATATTACTTGAAGTATTCTATGAAAATCCTCCAAGTTTCACTACTTGAATCCTCCCCAAAAAGAGGTTATAGAAAGAATGGTAGACTTTATTCAATTCTGGTCTATTCAGAAGAGTGAACTTGCACAAAATGCCCCGCGCTCAATAATTAACATCCTATTCTGCAACTCACACAAAAGAAACTAAAGTCCACAATCTTTCCAATGAAATTTTCCCCACTTCATTTTGGATTCTCTATGAAGAAGTTATGATTGTTTTACCCAGACCACCTATTTATTGACTAGCTTCAGGACTAGTCACAAACCCTATCTTCCACAGAGTGTATCTCCATAATTATAGCGAATTAAGAGCTGAAATTTTTACCAGAAGTACCTTTATATGTCTTCTAAATACCATAGATATTTCACCATATGAATCGTTCTAGAGAAAACTTTACAACAAAAATGGTAAGATGACCTGAAAATAACATACCTTATAACACATCACCAAAAGACTTCATCCTCCCTTGAAATCCGGTTTTCTTTTCTTCTTATTTCCTCTGAAATTTGAATTTTATAAAATGAATGTATAATGATGTTTATTTATACCATTTATGCCACTTCCTTTTAACATTAGGGCTGACCTGACACTTTCTTATTTTGTAATTATTTTCTTTAATTATCTTCAGGGCCTACATGTACTTCCTTCTTCAATTCACTTAGTCATCTTCAAAAATTCATTTCTCCTCAACCATGAGGATCCACGTGGTGTGCCACATACCATCAGAAACAACATGATGTATACTATCCATCCATGGGTGTTGTATCTACATGTGCATTTTCCTTCATGTCCATCTACCTTCATCAATCTTGCGATCCAAAACCCATGACTAGGGTTGACATCAATGACAACAACCAATATTCCAACAATATCGTTGATCATGTAATGTTTTGAATGTTTATTTTAATCATTGAATTTATTTACTGTATTTGATAAAAAAATTGTGATTTCTTTTATTCTTCATAAAGGTATTAATAACGGGCTTCCACGAGGAATCAAATGTTATCCCGCTCAATTCATGAGGTTTCCCTACTATGAGGAGATAAAAATAGCTCATTTGTTTGATACGATGCATATCAGGAAGAATGTGACTGAAACATTTTGGCGAATCATAGATGGTAGAAGGGACAAAGAAACAATTGTTGAAATTTGTACCAACATTCAGGAAGCCAATCATGCAATGCAAAGTGTGATCTGATATTCAAATAGATCAGATGGAGTACTAGACTGAAATAACCTTCCACGGTTATTAACAGAGTAACAAAGCAATGATGTAAAAGAGGTCATTCAAAGAATTAAATTTCCCATGGGTTTTGCTTCAAACATAAAAAATATCTTAACGAAGAAAGGTGAATTTGGTGGGGTAAAAACACATGATTGTCATACCTTCATTAAGGTAATAATTTTGGTATACATGGTTATATATATTGGCCTTATAGATCTTTTATTTTTTCTATGTTTTATTGTCTACTTTGGTCGACACAAATAACAATTCATTTTATTTTTACAGTATGTTCTATCGCTATCTCTCCCAAATGAATTTGACAACAAGGTCAAACAAGTTATATATGATCTTGGAAAATAAATGAGGTAAGTAGTTGTGATTTATATGCAAAATGTTCTTTCAAATTATTGTTGTACTTAATGACACGTGCTTTACTTGTAATGTAATATATTATATTATGTTATGTTGAAACATGTTATTTTCTTGTGTCATGATCTCATGTAGATGGTTGTCATTGAAACAAAACCATGAAGATGAGATAAAGTATTGGAAGAGAGAAATTCCCCGTCTAATGTGTGAAATGAAAAAGACTATACCTCCAAAAATTTTCAATGCACAAGAACACTACCTCATACACCAAGTTGAGGAGATTGAAATTTGTGGACTTGTTCACACAAGGTCAATGTGGATGGTGGAGAGGCACTTGAAATCATTGAAGGCGGTTGTTAGACAAAGAACACATCCTTAGGGTTCTATGGTGGAGGGATATATTCTATATCAATCCATGGTGTATATTAGTCAGTATATTTATAAATTAGCAACACCAGCCATGCATGCAGTGGATCGCATTCGGGATGTGAACTCCAACAAAATATTTGAAGATCAGGAGCAGATGTTGGGGCAAGGTACAATGAAAAAAATGAGAGGTAATATATTAATAATTGTGAAAATTTATATTAATAATACATATAAGTTTCATTTTTTGTGTATATGATCATACTCATTAATATATTAATATAATTTATTTCATAAATTATAAATATTTATAATTACCTGCATATTGTATGTTATAACTAATATTTAATATTGGTGAATTATGTTTTTTTTATTCAGTTGCTCAAGAGTGGGATGCACTGCATTTATACATTGCAAATAATCTTGACTGGATGAATGTATGGATTGAAATATGTAAACAACATAATGGAGGTAGGTTATCATGGCAACAACTGTCTGAATTGGTTAGAGAAGCTCGTCATAATGAAGATGCCAATGTTATGCAGAGGGAAATTTATTTAGCATATGTTTTGAAGGATGGACAGGTAAGAAAATTCACCCATTTTATTCAGTTATTTTATATTATATTAATGTGACTACATGTGTACTGCATTTTTCATATACTTTCGAAGTTATATAAATATATGTTAATTTATTAATTGACAATGCATCTTTTACATATCTGACATATTGTAGTTGGAACACCACAAGGCTATGTGGTGCAATGGTTGTAAATTTCGCATCAAACAATTCGATGAAACTAGGAAAAATTCTGATAGTGGGATAACTGCAGTATTTTAGGTCACTAATGTTTCCTCTAGAGTGACAGACATCCCCGAGAATCTAAAAATAGATACTATGGTTATTTAAATGATATACTTGAGTGTGATTTTAATTCCTTCAAATTAGTTCTATTCGATGTCAAATGGTATAGGTTACAAATGCATGAACATGATGAGGAAAGAGCTATTATTCAACATGCCAAGAGATTTCCAATGATTAAAACAACGGTGTTTGAAAGAGGACATGATCGATATGTTTTTCCATGCCAATGTGAACAGGTCTTTTACTCAAATGCTCCAGGTGAAAGGGATTGGTCATTTGTTGTTAGATATGATCCAAGAGGAAGGCCAATTAAGTATACTCATTTACAGGAAGAAGATGATATTGAAGATCAAGAAGATGATTCGATAGTTCAGACAAATCCGAAAGATCATGGAAGGTCAATAGATGAAGAAGAAAAAGAATATCATGATCCAGGTGTAGGAGACAATATTGCAATTCTTGATGATGATGTCGATGAAAATATGCTCGAAAATGACATTGATTATGATGATGATATCATCAATCCTTTCAACATAGTTTTAGAACCAGATGGTGATACAGATGTCGAGTTCGATGAAGAAGATCAATATAGAGAATAAGGATGATTACACAGATGATGAGGTTGGATTAGGTACATGACTATATAATATTTTAATTTGTATGAATTATTCTCTTAAAATAATTTACTTATAATGTCATGGGTTAATTACATGTTTTTAAGTTTTATGCGACGTTTTTATATCTTATGTTACATGTTGTTTAATTATTATTTGAAACCTGAAAATAGTTGTCAATATACTAAAGTACGTGGTAGACTAAAAATATCATTTAGGAACACATAATTTCATGTACCTTCATTAATTTTTGTTTTTGTAGTTTCTATGCATGAATTTTAACAGGACGTTGCTTTCGATTATTTTCTATTTTATAGATTGGGTATTGAGGATCAATTGAGAGTGATGTGAGGGGGAGGGGAGGGGCCATATGAGCTTCCACCTTCACGTGGTTGGATGTGTTAAGTAGAGGATAAATTATTCTTGAAACCAAGAGAAGATCTTTCATTTTTATACCACCATGATCGTATAAGATTTCATCAATATTGTTACATATTTGAATCTTATTAGAATTGATATTCATTACATAGTCCTTGAAAAAAGACAAAGGACTTTTATAGCAGATATTAATTTGGTCTTTGTGTGGGACATTTTATGCCATTAGTATGTTTTGTACAAAAATAATGGATCTTGGGGACTACATCATGGTCAAGGAATCAGGACCAAGGAACAATGAATGAGGAACATAGAAAAAGGAACAAGGAACAAAAATTGTATGAGGACAAGACACCGGCAACAATAACCTGTGAATGGGGCCAACGTTGAATTTTTTTCAAACAGTTTATGTATGCACTGAAATTTGTCATGCATATACTATTTGCATCCCTTAATGATTTGGGAGGGTTTCTGGACTCAAATTTGACTGACACACCCACTTTATTCCATCATCAATTCATCATGTAAACCATAAACCCTAATTTTCTTTCAAAGTACACAATTTGGTTGATGAAAGTTTTAGGTTTTCGTCAGTCTTTCTTCATTTTTCTTTTAGGTTCTACATTAATGTATATAGAATGTATCTTCATCATAGTTGTGATGAAAAATCCCTCTTTTTCGTTGATTGCTTAATCAACACCATCAAGATACTAGAGGTAGGCAATGGTGACATGTGAATGGGGCCAACGTTGAAATGTTTTCAAACTGTATTTGTATGCATTGAAATTTGACCTAGATAGACTATTCGCATGCCTTAATGATATGGAAGGGTTTCTCGACTCAAATTTGACTGACACACTCACTTTCTTCCATCATCATATCATCATGGAAACCATAAACCTTATTTTTCATATGTTCTAGTAGATATGTTAATGATTCCAAGTTTCATATTTGTATTTGACTAAAGGTCCAACTAGCTTGCAAAGTATCAAATTTAGATTTCAAGTCGATAAACCAAACATTAAATGAATCCAAGAATCATTTGATATTGTCACAAGAGAGACAAATGAAAATAATCTTGCAATTAATTTTCTATACTATCGACGAAAAACGTTCATCGATAGTATAGCTGATTCATCGCAAGAATATTGTGTCTAATTTGAATGGTGTTACATGGTTTGTAAGGAGTGCGAGGATTATATTATGGTGCAATGTAGTGTAGTATATAATAACAATCTCTATGCCAAACCTCAAAATGGATAGTACCATATCTTGTTCATAAGACAAATATTCTTGGTATGTTTCCCTTGTGGTGGCTCAAGCCCTTAGTACACATGATGCCTTACAATGAAATGTAACAATTTTACTATTGAATGATAGTGTTATGTCACCCATGGTTAAGGAAATAACTCAAGGTTCTTAGATCCTATTTGAATCTTCCTAGAATTGAGATTCGTTACACAGTCCTTGGAAAAAGACAAAAGACTTATGTAGCGTATATTAATTTGGTCTTTGTGTGGGACATTTTATGCCAAGGGACTATCAAGGGACTATCAAGGGACTAATAAAGCCCGCCATTTCCCATGAAAGAACTCTTTGTTAAGGTTCTAAAAAAGAGTGTTGTAGGAAGTGGGCCAGAGAAACATTCAAATAAGTCAAGCTTGTAATTTCCCCACAAACTTTAATATTCTTGTGAACATTCCAATGATTGCAGTTGTGTTAAAAAGTAAATTTCCTGAGGGATATGGACAGTAAATGCATTCAAGCTGAGGTTGAGATTTATTTGCAGGCTATTAATGGATCCTATTACATAAGAGATGGAAAAAGAAAGACAATTAGTTTATTACAACTCGAATCAAGCAATGTCAGCTTTTGGCAATTCTTCAATGCTTGGGGAATGTTACCAAATAAAATATTATTGAAAAGACTTAGATTATTGAGGTATTTCATTTTTTCCAAAAGGGATATAATTTCACCTTTAAGTAATTTTCACTAAGATCTAGCTTCTCTTTATTAATGAGATAACCAAGATTAATTGGGATTATAGTTGTCAAACAATTATTGTGAACATCGAGAAGATTTGGAGATGTATTGTTCCCAATATCTGGAGGAAGAGGTACAGTGAAATGATTTGTATAGATCTCCAAGGATACTAGGGTTTGGAGCCGACCTAATTATGAATGAATTCTTCTAGTCAATTGAATTTCTCCCAAACACAAGCAGAGATTCTCAATCACCATCCATGGTTGGTTTTGGTCCAGACAAAAGAATTTGCTAATAACATCAACTGAGTTAGCTTCTGGGGATGAAAAAATTATTTTGGTATAGAATCATTAAGCTGATCATCAGAAAAATACAAGGCCTAGAGGTCTCATGTTGGTCATCCTACCTTGGGTTTATAATATTCCATTCATTGGCTCCATAATTTCCACAGGTAAGCACAATACTCTCAGGCAGATGAGATGCTTATTAAACTTGAATTTTAGACAAAAGCACCCCAGTTGGCTTTGCCTTTGAGGGAAAATGTTTTTTCTAGAAATAATATTTAATTTGTTAAGAATTCTCACAATTATAGATAGAAAAACATAAGTAAGAGATATTTATGATGAGTTGCTCCACCCATGCAGCCACTTCTGACATGGTCAGTCTTTCGTTTGGGTCATGCATAATAGAAATCTCTGCAATATAATCCATTCTTAGCTTAGCATAGTCTCTACATTTAATTTTTAATCCAAACTGTCATATAGAATAAATGTTTCCTAGATGATCAGGGGCACTACCCATTTGATAGTGTTGGGTGGATCAAAATCCACGTCATATTATTTTCTTCCACTCAAAATCTCTCTTAAAACCTCAACAAATCTGTATACATCACTACTCTCTATAAAATTCCAATATCTATAATAATCTTAGTCAATATAGATAGCATCCCCTTTCTGGATAGGAGAAGTCAACCCTTTCACTCTAAATAAAGTTAATCCAAAATCTGCTACCCCAGAAAGGCATAGCTTATAGCTTCTCCCATTAAGATGTTTTGCAACACTTGCAAATTCTAACAGCCAACAAAGATGTTTTAATAATATGGAGACATGGAAGTCCTAATAACATATGTTTTTATGATCAAGGATGAGGCTACTAATATTGCAGTTATTCTCATCCTCTAAAGTGTAGGGGTAACAACGTTGCCTCAACTGTGGAAATGATTGCGAAGTATCATGCCCATGGAGATACTGGTAGATGAGAACATCCAAGTCTTTTCCCAAAGTACATTATCAATGTTGAATTTAAAGAAGCTACAACAACCATTCTCCAGGAGGATGGAAAAGAACCAACCTAAGATCTAGGCCCCCCAATACACTCCTAGGGTTCTTGGTCTAGGAAAAAACAGTCAGAGCCATGGAAAAATACCCTTTTAAGGGCCTCTAGTAGATAACTGGGGTTCTTGGTCTAGGACCAAGCAGTAAAGACCCTTGAGAGGGACCACAATATATGATTGGGGTTCTTGGTCTGGGACCAAGCATTTTAATCCCCTAGATATGTCTAGGGCCTTTGGATTTATTCCAGGGTACCCATGTCTAAGGCATGGGTTGATCCTTGGTTTTGTACCTAGGTGGATAAGACCCCATATATGTTCTGGGGCAACTTGGTCCTTGATCAAGTATTTGTTGGTGTGTGACCCTCTTTGAAGGTGGGAATGACCACATGAGGGATGTATATGATGACAGTTTCCCAAAGCATCTATCCTTGAATTCATGATGGGGACCATATTCCTAGATTCTTTACTTCCTCCAGCATATCTTTGATCTTAAATACTAGGGGAGCTTATTCCATTTATCTTCCCCAAAGAACACTTTATTAATTAGGATATCTCTGTAGCTCATTTCATTTTGTTATATATAGTTTCTCTATAGGGTTCACATTCTTTTGTCGAACTCTCTTCTGTGGTTCTTTAGGTTGGACATCATTTCCACACTCTTTTTACTGCCAATATTGTTATTTGTACTTTTCAGTCCCACTTACCTATTTTGGACAATGTTGACCATTCATATAATTTCTTATTTTGTTTCTTTCTAACCTCTTTTTTAGCATTTTTATTCATAGCGCAAATAAGACAAGTATACTTAGGTTATTAATTCTCCTTAAAACTTGTTTTTTGGGTGTAAGTACTTAGAGTAGATAAAAACATCCTATCCATGGATCCTTTATATCTTTCATCATATTTGTGTATTTTCTTGACATAAACGCCCAAACTATCTTGGTGGATTCTAATATTGGAGCTACAATTAGTGTAGATGCCTTCTCATGTCAAATTCCTTTAGACATTAGTTAACTTCTGATCCAGATTTATGTAGGAATACAATGAAATACAAAAATGCACATAAATGCAGAGATGTAGTGGAAATAAGAATTCATTTCATTAATAACAAATGACTGAAATATGCTTACAGACAGAATGGAAGTAAACTAGCTAGGCCACTGGTATCTTATCTCTGAGAAGATATGTGGCGGATACTGGCCTCTGAACTATGTTATAATGAGGCTCGAAGGCCTATTATTATTGAGAAACAATGAAAAACCCTAAACATCCAAAGAGATAACCCTAGGAGATGAAACGCCAAGACTATGGGCCCCGTTTGGGTAAGTTGGTACATCAACTTCCTGGGGATGTAACTTTGGCATACAATCTCCATTTGACTCATTCCGTACCTCTTTATAAATATCTATCCGAGGAATACAACTTTGGGTGAGAAAAATTGACCTATGATCCATGTTGCTCCCTATTTTCCCAAAAAACATTGTTTAAGGCCTCGAAACGACTCTGGAAGTTCAGGACCTAAAAAACTGCTAAAAATAGTAAATTGTGCAGAAACTGAAAAACTGAAAGAAGCAATGGAGGGGGTCCAAGTGGAATAGGTGGGTGGCCACCAATATCCGCCTAGATCATTCCTTCCCCCTTAGAAAGCAATGGTCCCCATTGCATTGAGTTCCTCCATGAGATGAGGAAACTTCTGTTGAACTTGGTCCCTAGTGAGCCACTTGCCTTGGTGAAGGAGTTGGCCTACTTTGACAAATTGATATAGAGGTATCATTCATTTTTGGGTGTGCTTGATATGTGTATCCATGATCTGATCAGTTATGGCTTGTTCCATGCAGTCTGGATTTAACTCTGTTGGTGTGAGTTGTTCTGCCATGTCGGATGTGTCTAGTAGAGGTGGAAAGTAGGGTCCAAGGCGGTCCACATTGAACACTGGGTGCAAACCAAGGAATGGTGGAATGATAAGCTCAAAGGAATTTTCCCCTATAGCCTTGGTGAGGGTGTAGGACCCATATCGGAGCAAACGAAGCTTGCGGTGGGGTCCAACGAGGTGTTACTTTTGTAAATGCAACCACACTTTGTCACCCACCTGGAAGTTGTGTGCCAACTGATGTTGATCATTTTGCTTCTTGTACTTAGCATTGGATCTATCCAAGATGTCATGAACCTATTGGAAGATGTGTTGAATGTGCCCAATGAAGTTGTTTGCCTTGTCAACCTCAGATTGGACATGATTTGAATCTTCCTGAATAGCCACAAATGTCATGGCTATGTCAATGGGACATAGTGGTTGGAATCCCAAGCTCACTTGAAAAGGGTTCTAGCTGGTTGAGCTATGGAGAGCCTGATTTTAGTTGTGTTGTACATAGGGGAGGCTCTCATCCCAAGTACGTGGATTCTTTGAATTGTACATGTGTAGAATGTGTACGATCATCGGGTTTACGACCTCTGTCTAGCCATCAGTTTGCGGATGGAAATTTGTGGACTTGGTGATCTTGGTGTCCAGCATCGACCAGAGGTTGGACCAAAATGTACTGAGGAACCTACTATCCCAATCTGAGATGATAAACCGTGGGATCCCAAAGTGTACCCACACTCATTCAAAGAAGAGTTTAGCAGTGGCTTCTGCTGTGATATTCTTCTTGTAGGCCATCATAATGGACATCTTTGAGAATCGGTCGACGACCACAAAAACAAATTCATTGACATGCTTAGTAGAAGGAAGGCCCAACATGTAACCCATAGATATGGATTCCCAAGGTTGACTAGGGGTAGGAAGCGGAGTATAGAGGCCTTACTTCTTGATGGTCAGTTTGGCAATGGCGCAAGGACTGCAGAACTTGATGTACTTCCCGACATATTGTTGAAGGTTTGGTCAATAGAAATACTTTTGCAGTACTACCATGGGTTTTTCAACCCCGAAATGCCAAGCGACCCAACTGTAGTGCGCCTCCAAATTCATCTTGGCACGCTCGCTTGAAGGAACACAAAGGTGTCCCAGGTGACAAAGTATGGCATCCTGGAGGTGAAAATTGGGAACTTTCTTATCCTCCAAGAGTGTATTGTATGTGTGGCCAAATTATGGATCACTTGTGTAGAGAAGTAGCCAATTGGAAGTCTTGTGCCCACAAGAGTTGAGCACAGTGGTTAGCGCCATGATGGGTGGTCGACTAAGGCAGTCTGCAACATTATTAGTTCTACCTTTCTTGTACTTAATGTTCAAATGAAACTATTGTAGGTATGTCTCTCACTTATGATGGTGATCATTCTGCAGCTTCCCTTGTGTTTGTATGAACTGCAAGGGTCGGTGGTCTGTGTGGATGACCATTTCCTTTCCCAAAATGTAATGCTTCCATTGCCGAAAAGCCTGCACAATGGAATACATTTCTTTGTCATAAGTGGGATACTTCTGGACTATGTCGGAAAGTGTCTCACTGTGATATTCCATTGGATTCCCATGTTGAGTAAGGACTGCCCCAATAACATATTCAGAGGCATCTGTCTTGATCTCAAATGGTTGTTGCAAGTGTAGTAATGTGAGAACTGGTGTAGAGCAGAGGCAATGCTTCAACTCCCCGAATGCCTTCTGTTGAGATTCAGACCAAAAGAATTTTCCTTTAGCTCCTCCCTTGGTGACTTGACTCAAGGGCCAAGTGATATGAGAGAATCCCAACACAAACCTGCGGTAGAAATTGGCAAGACCTAAAAAGATGCAGAGCTCTGTTAGGGTGGTTGGGGCTGGCCAATCTCGAATGACTTGGATCTTTGTTATATCCACATGCACCCCTCGCTCATCAATAATGTACCCGAAATACTAAACCTGGGTCATGCCAAAAGTGCATTTCTCCAAATTTGCAGACAACTTGTGTTGCCGCAGTTTTTGGAGGACCTGTTGGATGTGGTGGAGGTGCTCTTCCCAAGTTTGGTTGATGATTAGAATGTCATCCAAGTACACCACTACAAATGAGTTGGTGAATGGCTACATGATGTCATCCATTAGCCTCATGAAGGTTGCAGGGGCATTCGTCAACCCGAAAAGCATGACCAACCATTCAAAAAGGCCCTCCTTGGATTTGAATGTAGTCTTCCACACATCAGAGGGTTCAATTGGTACCTGGTGATACTCAGACTTCAAGTTGATCTTGTTGAAATATTTTTCCCTGTTGAGTTGGTCTATAAGGTCATCAATCCGTGGGATCGGGTACCTATTCCGGACAATGATCTTGTTCACTGCCCAATAGTCAATGCAGAGTCTCCAAGTCCCATCCTTCTTTTTCACCAACATGATTAGGCTCCCATAGGGTGATGAACTTGGCTAGATGTGACCTTTCTACAACAGCTTCTAAATCTACCTCTTGATTTCGTCATTCTCCATAACAGAGTGCTGATAGATGGGTCCATTGGGCATCAATGCACCTGGGGTCAGATTGATGGGGTGCTTGACCTGGCAGTGTAGAGGCACCCTTATGGGGGAGGTGAAGATGTCCTCGTACTCCTCCACAACCTTATCCATCTGTTGTTTTCATGCAGTGGGGCCCTGTCTGGAGGTCATGGCCACATTCTTCCTCTTTCCCTAAGGGAGGATCATCAGAAAAACAAATTTCCTGGTTTTGGAAATGAGCTTACTGCATTTTTTTGCAGTAACTAAAGAGATGGTTGTAGGTGGTGCTATCTTTGGTATCCTGTACATCTTAATTCCGAAAGTGATAATAAAAACACGAGGCCTAGACTCATACAAAGCATGTCACTTCCACAAGTACGATTGGCCTAATAATACATCAGAAACATGAAGAGGAGTAATGTCACATAATACCTCATCCGTGAAGAGCTTGATGTTGTAGGGAAGGTGACATTGTTGACTGACATGGAGGTCCCGTCCTTGGTGCAACCACCCGATGGTGTATGGTTGTGGGTGTGTTTTGGTCAACAAGCCTAGCCACTTCATGACCTCTACTAAGATGAGGTTCTTCTGGCTCCTCCTGTTGATAATGAACTGCAATGGGGAACCCTTTGTTAGAAAAACAGGACGGCGGAGCAATAAAATAAAACAAATGTAGAAACAAAACATAGAAGACACACAATACAAGAGAGACACAGATCTACGTGGTTCACCCAGTGTGGGCTACGTCCACAAGAGAAATTGCCAGGTCCTGTCTTTATTATTATCCAGCAAATGAAGGGATACTACCTACATCAAAACCCGTTGTAACTTCCTCTTCTTTCTCTCACAGTATCCTCTCTTAGAATACAATATTCACCACCGTCCATAGCCAAAATACATTTCCCTCATAAAAGAGGGTTTCCTTCTAGGGCAAAAAACCCTAAAATAATCTTTACTGTTAGATCTGCGACCTTATAATGAACGGTCCAGATTTACAATGAAATTACAATATACTTTTACAAGGCAATTTTTTCTTCGGGGGATACTGCCCACTTGCCCCCAGACCCCCCAGCCAGGGGGATAGGCTCCTTGAACCCCGCAGAGGGGGTACCCCCCCTCTGCACTCCCCCGTGTGGAAGAGTGTACATACTTCTGGGGTGTAAATACTTCATGGGGTATAAACATGGCTGAAAACAAGGACCTCTGAATCAGGAAGATAATCAGGCTCCACAACCAACAACCTCCCACTTGGAGACTAATCTCAACAACTCCACTGTTGTTGTATATGCTGGACTCTGAACCTTCTTGGACCTGGCAAATTTCTCATCTTCATCTTCATTCTTGAAGACCAACTGAAACTGAGCAAGAACTCCATTTCTCCCTGGTTACTCCCTTTCTTAACATATCTGCACGATTCTGGCTAGTGTGTATCTTTTCCAGCTTCAATTGTCCATCTTGCAAGGTGGATCGTATGAAGTGGTACCTCAACTGTATATGCTTAGTCTTCGAATGGAAGGCTGAGTTCTTTGCAAGGTGAATGGCACTCTGACTATCACTGTACAACTTGTTGTTCTCCTGCTTCTTTCCCAATTCCTCCATAAACATTTGTAACCAAATCATCTCTTTACTAGCCTCTATAGCAGCAACATACTCTGCCTCTGTTGTTTAAATTGCAACAACCTTTTGTAGTTTTGAAATCCAACTTACTGTTGT
>JASDQU010299423.1:12627-26114 GCA_032191745.1 Picea mariana
GGGAACTTTCCTTTTCTTATGGATGTTGGCCCAATAGGTTACCTTGTCTTTTTCTTCAGCTTTGTATAGTAGGTCATTTTAATGTCTTTGAGCTATTAGACGATGTGCTAGGGGTTTTATGCATGCATTTGATAAAATTAATGATGAAATATGATTGACATTGCTATGATCCCGAGGAATAATGAACCCATGGAGGGCGAAGTTTTTTTGATGTGCAGGACCATGCCCGAGTACCAGGTGGACCGGTACACATGGGGAGATGATTAGTTTGGACCTCCATGGGGCTGAAGAGCCCATCAGATGGTTGTTGGGACCTCATCAGGGGCAGAGATAGGACAGTGATTAGTCGAGCCTTTGCACGAGAGAAGAAGAAAGACATTTTCATCCAGGACGCCTTGGCTGAGCCCAGCCCTAGGGGGTTGACCCACTGCAGGTGGAACGTGTCCCTCTATTGACCCAGGACATCCTCCAGAGATCCTTGACGTCACCTCCAGCGTGTGGCAGCTTTACAGGACAGTTTGGCACGTGTGGCAGAGTTTGGAGGCCCAGAGGGGGCCAATGTTTGTCTTCTAATGCTAAGATTTGCCCTAAAAAGGGCCAACGTCTCCCTCAAAGGGGCTAGACGTCCTGCTTACTGCTCATTTAGGGTTTTATTTAGCAATTTAATGTAAAACAGTATGATTTTTAGTTATCAGCCTTGTCGGTTGTTTTAATGACCTAATTTTTAATTAAAGGTCATTGGATGATATAAATTGAGGATGTTTTCTCTCATTTTGACATAACACAATTCACTCACACAAGTGAGATCTGATTTTTGCGCCCTTCTTGGGTAGATTTGTCGTCTAAAGTGAGGCGCACTTGCTATTGGAAGGATATTTTTGGCATTTATGGCATTTCTCTCAAGGAAGGTTTACAACTAGGGTTTTCTTATGCTTTTCTTCATGACATGTAAGTAAATTTTCTTGCAAAACTTCTTAAATGAATGGTTGTAGGTTTAATTTTCTTGCATTTGCTTATTATATTGTTGATTTAAAACCCTAGGTAACAAGCACACAAGTAGGTCATTGTTACATGTCCCCTTAGAGAGAGATATTTTTCAACCATTGAAGGAGAGGGATTAAGCCTAGCCTTTGCTACACTTATCTTTCTTCTTCCCTTGAGCTAGCGTTGAAGTTTATAAGTTGAAAAAAGGAGACGTCCTAGGCCTAGGTTGCCTACACCTAGGGTTTTCACCTTCTAGAGTTTGAAAACCTTGTCTTTGCAACTCTTTCTCCCTTAGACTTATTCTTTAGGCTAGTCGTTTTGCCAAGTTGATTTAGAGAAGGAGGAAAGAGCACGAGGCCTTGCTTAAGCAACACCGGAGTGAGCCTCTTTCCCCTAGGGTTTTGATTCTAGGACCCTGCCTTTGCAGCACCATAGAACCCTACCTTCTAGTCTTTGAATCATCATCCTTTCAAGACCTTGTGCCCTTATCTTTTGACTCCATATACCCTAAGGCACTGATATTTGATCTCCAACGTTGAAGTTTTAGTGTGCAAAACTACTTTCAAAACTTTAAATTTTCAAACCCTAACTAACAAACTAACCAATTTAGGGTTGACGTCACAGTTGGATATTTCATCTTGACGCAGCAAAACTTGAATATAAGCAATTAAGTGATGATTTCAAGCATTTATTGAACAAATTGTTGATTGGATATACTGTTGGCTTAGTCATCTCTTTGGATATTGATGAATTGATGGTCTTTCATAAGCTAATTGACAAAACGTTGACTTCATTTTATATTTATTGCATTGCTTATTGAATAATATCAGATAGTCATTGAAGTACTAACCCTTTGAGTTATAGCCTGCAAACATATATATTATATTGTTGTTGTCTTGTTCCGGGCAGGTGTTTTCAATAGGGCATAAACTTCTTTTATTGGCTGACTAGCCAGACTGTCTGACATTGGTGGTAACTTATGAGGAGGGAACTCTAAAACTTGACTTTACACCTTCTGCCTCTTCGAACCCCAGATTGTTGGGGACGTCTCCCCTGGGCTAACCTCCCTAAACAGAAAGAACCTCCCCATCGAGGTGACATTGGGTGGGGAAGGTTCCTGTTACGCCAGTTTGATCTTTATCCTTTAGCCTATGACCTAAACTACAAACTGTGCGATAACACATGTTATACCACCATTAGAGCAATGTATGCAGCAAATTAGAGTGTATTAAGATGGTTGTAGCAAACTTTTGCAACAGCGACAAGTTTGCTAGCAAATTAGCTTAAGTTAGTGTTAGTAAAGTTAGTAGGAAGCTTGAGAGATTTGAAAAAGGAGAGTTTGTTGATCACTTTCACCATAAGAGAGCTTAGAGATGAGTGCCTTTGAGGGCTATGGAGTCTTCACAATAGCAATACAATATGTTTGGAGACAGAACTAGCAAAGATTTAAGAGGTAGGGCTTAAACCCTAAGATGCTAGAACATTAGGGCCTTAGGGTTTAAGCCTTAAAGAGATGGATTGCTAGAGTGCAAGCACTTTTGGGCTCTAGCAACCTTTTCTCCGTTCTTAAGTACTTCAACTAAGTCATAATCAAGAGTCTGGGGCCAAAATATTGAAGTGCTAGCACTTTAGGGCTTTAGGAGTCTAACCCTAGCTAGGATTTCTTCACAAATTTTGGACAAAATTAACCTTGAGAGAGGAGGAAGCACTTATGCAAGACATCTAGCATGAACAAGTAAAATTCACCATGAAACATTAATAGCATGAAATAAAATTGTAGAAATTAACTTACTTCACCAAGATATCACAAGAGTAAACCCTAATTGCAGCAATTCCATCCAAAAATCAGCAAAGAAGCATCCACACTTGACCTCCAAGAGATAGCGCATGAGAGAAAAGAGCCAATAACCCCAATATAGCGAAAATTTCAGACTTGTTCTCTCACAAATGGTGAAAAGATGTTGTTGTCGTCCTTATACACACCTACAAGCCTGGAGAAGTCTCCAACCCACTTGGTGTGTCCTTGGAGGCACAATGTCTAAGTCCAAACCCATTGTCACCTCGACTTGAACTTCTTCCGTCTAGGCTCACTCCTAGGGAAGCCAATGGGGGTAGACACTACTTACTATGTAAGTTGATTAATGTGATCTAGGAGTTAAGTTAGGGGGAATCTAACCTATATAACAAGCAGCAATGCAAATGCAAAGCTTCAATGACAATCAGACTTTTCCCTAAAAGGACAACTAAGACTAGTGCCTAAAGATTGGGTAAAAGGGGTCAATTACGTTTGTACACAAAGAATACAAAGAAAGAATAAGTGATATAATTACAATGAAATAACTTTACAATTTACAAAATGAAATATGCTAGGAGCAAATGTACAATGGAACTACAAGTTAGATCATAGCACAATATAGACAAAGAACTAAAGAATAGTTAGACCAAATATACCATGAACATAAGATAATCAAACAATGAATGATACAACTTGAAGCAACTTGGAGATAAAGCAAATGCGCAACTTAAGTAGATGAAATGAACAAAGTAGAACAAATGCGCAACTTCTGAAGCAAGAGGAAACTACAACTAAGTGCCCCAAAGAGATGGTGCGCAACTTGAAGGTAGAATGCCCAGGTAGAGATACACAACTTTAGAGATAATGAAACTTTAAAGTAAATATGTGCCCAACTTGAAAGCAAAGTGCTTGAAAATAAAGTTGTCGGTAAAGTGAATCACATGAACATGAAAATACCTTGAACAACAAATCTTGCACAACTAAAGACAAATGAAATGTAAAGCACAAGTGTTGTGAAACTGTTATAGGTAAATTTTAAAGGATTTTAGAGTCTCTCTTTGATTAGGGGGATTAAGGTTTTAGATGCAAGCCTAGACTATGTGTCTACCCCTAGACTCTTAGTGATTTGGCCAAAATGATTGGTGGGTGCTCAATAAATAGGGCAAACAAGGCCCTACCCTAGCTCCACAGGTCAACCCAGAATACTTGGGTGCTCAAGCAGTGGGGGCACCTAGTGCCGTGAAGTCGTCCCCGACTTAGCACCCCTTGTAGCATCCACAAGCACCCTTTTTGGTGGCAAAAGTTGTACCAGTCTTGGGTGCCTAATTAGACTAGATAAATTCCTTCCTATGATTAATTCCCAACTTAGAAAAATAGATTGCTTAAGATACAAGATTGCTTCCAACTCAAGTAGATAATAACAATTTAGACAAGAAAGCAAACCTTACGATATAGCATGGGTTGGTTAAGCCAACCCTCTTTGCTAGGTGTAGGCAAAATAAATCAATGCAATGTAAATAAAAGACTTGGAAAGTAAAATAGAATGATTCTAGCCACTCAAGCTGGTCTTAAAGACAAGTGGGGCAAACAAGAATTAAATCAAACACTTTGCAACCTCAACAAAAGCACAAGGAGGAGGACAAGTCTACCGGTTTTGTGCCAAAGTGGGCGAAATAAAAGTAAATAACTTAAAAGAAACAATAATTAAGCCTAGCCTCTCAACCTTGTCTTAATGACAAGTGGGGCAACACATTAGATGCAATAAACTGAAATTAAATCTAGATTCCTAGCCTTACGATTTTGCATGGACGGCTAGCCCAATCCACTATGCAAGATGTAGGCAAACTAATTAATTAATTTCAGAAAATTAAAAGAATGGGAGAAATGCAAGCCCAAAAGACTCTCTTGCGCTGCTTACAATGAATGAGAAAGGTAGAAGAAAAAAGAGGTTTTGTTACCCCTCATTGGGAGGCTCTTCTTGGGTGATATATAGCCCCAAATGGGCAACACCTCCTCTTTTCTGGCAAAAACCTGCAGAAAATCAGCAAGCAAAAGCTTGCTGGAAATGCTACAAAAACACCAGAAAACTTCAGAAAAATTTTGTTAATTAAAACAGAAATATTGCATGTAAAAATCAGCAAGTAAAATATGATTTTAAATCTATAACAGAACAAAAAATATGCCCAAAAAAAGATGGAAATGAAGAGAAATAAAACAGGAAATATTTGGAAGGTTTTTGTGGTTGAAGAGACAAATTTCCAAATCTGAAATTTGTTTTCTAAAACCCTTAGTGACCTACAAAATGTGAGATCAAGCTACAGAAAAATAGAGGAGGTGAGTAGATCTAAATGAATAACAAAATACTTTGCTAAACCAAGATAAACCACTCAATAAATCTACAATAATACTATCATAGATCTATCCAAGAAAAATGCTTTGCTTGGAGCTCCTACACTAGATCTACAACAAGAATATACACAAAATAACCAAAACAGATATCGCCTCAAAATTGCTCAAGATTGGCACCAAGAATACTCCAAGTGCACACCATGTATCCTCCAAAGATTTCTATTATTGAAAAAAAAAAGGTTTCTACAAATACTTGCAGCAAGCTTCACAAGAGAGCAAGAGCAAAATGGGAGAGAGAGAGTGGGAGAGATTTGGGCATAGTAACTTTGCTCTGAGAATAGATGTGAAATGAGGAGGGGTAGGCATTCTTTTATACCTGGGAGAGGAAAGAGACCCCTCTTGCATGAGTTCCAAGTCACTCACCAAGCAAGAGTGGTCATCTCAAGAAGGGCGCACTTTTAAGGTTTTGGTATGCTTTAGGGTTTGAGGGTTGAGTGAGGGGGAGGGGGGAACACCTTTTTGACTCACCCAATGATGAGTATAGGCACTAAGGAGCTTGCACTTACGTTCAGGAGGGTTATCTCCCTTTAATTTTTTATTTTGGACATGTAGTTGAGCAAGGGGGGCGCATTTTGCTTAGGTAGATGATGAGTTGAGGTTGTGGCTAAGTAAGGGGGGTTGGATTAAGTTAGGAAATGACTTTCCTAACTTAGGAAAAGGCTTAGGAATCATCTCCTACTCATTCTCATGTCTTTTTACTCATCTTACAAATTTTGGCATTTTTACTTAGCCAAATTAAGCAATTAAATTGTTGACCCAAGATCGACTTGGACTCCTCATGGACAATGACCTAGCAAAACTTGTCCAATTGAGCTAAAACTTGATCCAGGGGTGTAGGGGGTCTCATGCCATTTCTTTTGAGTAGTCACACCTTTATCAAAATCTCCTAGGACCAAATTTTTACAATTTTACATCAAATTTAATTAAAATTACGATTAACTAGGTAATTTTAAAAAATTAAAAAAAAAACTACTTAGACTTGACGGAATTCCGCAAGACTCTAGGAAATGTCTCGCATGGTCATTTACAATATTCCTAGACCCTAGTCACCCATTGGGCTCGATCATTAGAACACCTTTCACCACTTTGGAGGATTATTGTGAGTGAAAAACTCAAGGGTAATTAAAAATTACCTGAGGATAAAAAACACTAGATGAAAGGACTTCCCTAATGATAAAGTCCTAGGCAACTACCTAAAATATGATCCATGCAGACTCATTACATTATTGTCCCACGCAGGGGAGCAGAAACTCCGATTACAAAAAGATGTGTTGGGGGCAAAACCTGCCCTGTAGAACCAGAAAATCTTCAACTTAGTTGCACCATCAGGTACATAGCTTCATGGTACATGGAGTTGACCCCCTAGTCGAAATAGTTGGTCAACAGATGTGATGATAAAATGACAAGTGAGGATGGTCTATTTATATGAGACCACCCTAAGCTAATTTGTCCACATAATTATGTCAATTACAAAATAGAAGAGGGTCGACCTCTAAATTTGTCCTTACATTATGCAAAAATAAAAATTTACAAGAAGTAAAACCCTAGAAGGGTGATGTAAGCTCTCCAAGTGTATCGTCAAGCATGAAGGAGGGAGACGTTGGACCTCCAAACGCTATGTGTCATGCTGTCGTGTGCCTCGTGTGCCTAAGTGTCATGCCATGGGTCTCCTCCTGTCAAACCACCTTCGAAACCATCTCATCCATCAAACCCTAGCCTGCAAGATGACATCAAGGGCTAATGGGTGATGTCCTGGGCCTCCAAAGGAAAACGTCCAACTGGAAAAGGGTGAAACTTCGTCCTCTAATGATGCCAAGGTGCCTCCAAAGGAAATGTCCACTCTGAAAGTGCAACGCTCATCATCAATGGTCTCCCATATGTGGGGTATGGCATCCATCATGTGGCAAGGTCATGTAAAGATAAACAAGTATGCCCTCCAATGGTCAACAAGTCACATGAATCATACCAAGTAAACCACATTTAATACAAGAACCACCCAAGCATGTGTATCAAATCCCCCCTTTTCAAATTAAACAAATTCTCAAAGACCTTATAAATTTTGTCAAATTTAGGTATGGGAGGGGTGTCATGGTGCCCTATTGGGTAGGCCAATCCCCAAGTCAAGGATTGTTTCCCAAGGAGACCCTATCTAGACCATGTAATGAGTATGAGGTGGATTGAGAAAGGAGTCTTGGGCATGGGGTTCTTGACATATCAAGAGTTCATATTGTCTCATTTATGGGTGCCTTTGTGGAGGGTGTGCTACATCCTTGAATTTCCTTTGTTTTCAATGCAACCTTTTTCAAAGCCCTTTATTTTCCTTTTATTAAGTCTGAATATTGAGTGTTATGTGCAATGGAAAGAAACAGAGCACTGCAATGCCACTTCAAGTTAGAACACATTGAGTGTAATATGCACTGGAAATTAAAGCACACCGCAATGCATTCCCTCATCAAGCGAGATATCATTTATTCATTTTTTAAATTAGAAGTCCTTCATTCATTCAGAGAAGCATTTCATGGCTCTCGAGACTTTAGGGTGAGCATTTATGTATGATGCGAGCTACAACAACTCTAAGCCTTCAGCCCCTTCTTCCCATGAAATGAGGTACAAGCCCTTATTGCAGTCAATGCACCCAAAAACCCAAAAGCTGAGGAAATAGAGGGGAAGAAGTGTGGAAAGTGGTAAGTATGAGTGAGGAATGGTACGATGACCCTTCAAGGAACCCTTTAGTAGCAACCCTTTTCCCAAGGGTGACCAACTTACTAGGATACCATGCCAACCACCAAGGTGAAATTAGGCAAAACGTATAATTTCCAAGCAAACGTTCCATAATCAAGAAAGGACCCTCTGCAACATGCTCAAATGCTTCAAATATTAAAGTGACACTTACCATGAGATTGGACTTGTTACCTCATGAAGCAAGACCTACTGTCTTCTTGGAGCCAAGCTGGTGTAGTGGACGTTTCTCTGCTACAAATGATGATGATGGTGAACTATGGCCAAGAAGAGAGGCTTTGTGGGTTGTGCTATGCATCGGGCACTCGGCACTCCATGTATGCTACCTGTGAGCCTCGACACATCATATCTTTAGTTACACCTAGGCTAGCAGGTAACACTGTCGAAAAAGGATTGAATGGCTTACTTGCTAGCTGGAAGAGGGATTTCCTGAATTCCTTTGACCCTTTTAGGTTCAATTCTCACACCATCATTTGAAACAATGTGCCCGAGCAACTTTCCTTCAAACACACTTGTTATCCCCTAGCCTAGTAAGGAGATCGTGTCTCGAGGCCTACAGGTTACAGACATGGAGTGTCTAGAATCGGACGACCTAAGCATGGCCCGAGAGGGCCCCTCTTTTCTTCAAGTACAGTCCACATATCGCCAGCAGCAGCGTCCATCACACCAGCCTAGTCCTAAAGTAGTAGTGGGTCTTGCTCCATGAGGTAATGAGTCCAAGTATCATGGTATGTATCACTATGATTTTTAAAGCACTTGAACATGTTGTATTTGAATCCTTCTTCGTTTCATGACGTTTGCTTGGAAATTGTGGTCTTTGCCTTGTTCAAACCTGGGAGGGTGACACAATGCCCTAGTAAGTTGATCTCCCTTTAGGCTGCGTTGCTACTGGCCAAATCTTTGAGAAACGTCATCGTCCATTCCCTCCATACTTACCACTTTCCATCTTTATTCCTTCCATCTCCCCTTCCTTTTTGGGCATTGGGATTGGCTACACTAGGAATCGTTGTACCTTACCTCGTGGGAAGAAGGGGCTAAAGGTCCAGAGGGTAAAAGTAGCTAGCAAGAGTTAAAAACCAACTATGAAACCTTCGAGATGCTTCGCCCAGGGATCCCCGAGAAAGCAGTTAAAAGCTTCTCAGTAAGAAAAGGGGACCCACAAGATAACATAAACACTCAAGGTACTAGTTGATGGATAGAAGGTCTCATCACGAGCCGACATATTATGACCATGGACATGTAGCGGTATGACATTACCACATATCTGGTCACCAAACCAAGGTAGTGGCTCTTGGTGGCATAGCCAAGAGAAAGAGGGTCTCACTACGAGTCAACCTTCTCATTTCCGTGAAATGTTTGTGGATAACACTCTCACCTCAGGACAGCGGCCCTCAACTATTCCCTTGTAGCACAAGAGCAAAAGATCAAAAGAAATAAAGCAAAGAATAAATGGCAATGAATGGGCTAGGAAACAATTGCATCCATGACAAGATGCAACTCACCCTCCACAAAGGCACCCACAAGTAAGACTCTACATTTCCATGTTATAACATGCACCCCATGCCCAAATATTTACCCCATGCCACCTCATGCACTTGCATGACTTGGACTAGACTCCACCTAGGAAACACCCCAAACTTAAGAGGGATTAGCCCAATAGGACACCCTGAGACCCTCTCCAAACCTAACTTGTCAAATTGCATAACATCTTTGAGCATTTGTTTGGGATTAAAGTGGGTTTGATGCACATGTTTGGGTAATTTAATTATTGGATGTGATTTACATGTTATGATCCTTGTGACTTATGAACCCCTGGAGGGGGTACTTGTTGTTTCTGCAGGACCTTGCCCGATGGACAGGTACACATGACAGAATGATTAGCTCAGACCTTCATGAGGGATCAAAGCCCACAGATGGACGTTGAGACCCCAAGCTTGCGGCAAGACAGTGACGACCAGTTTGCACCGTGAAGGAAGAGGGTGTTGCCTTTGGAGTCGCCCTAGCAGGCGTAGATAATGAGGGGCCACCCTTCCCCAGCTGGACGTTGAATTTGGAGACCTTGGACGTCACCCTAGTAGCCCCATCACGTCACCCAAGGCTAGGGTTTGACATTGAAAGATGTTGAGCTACAGTTTTAGCACGTGTGGCATGGAGGACCTTTGGAGGCCCAACGTTTTGCTAGATGATTTCAACGTCTCATGGGGGAGGCCTAACGTCACCCTGGGAAGAATCACGTCACCCTCTTTACGGTTTTAATTTTGAATTTTAAGAACAAATTGACATGTAGGCTCTATTTTATGAAAAGACACAACTTTTGGATTAATTAGCCAGGATTTCCCATATAAATATGGCTGGCTAAGTTCATTTTTTCATCATAACTCATTACACACAAGTGGTGGACTGAAATTTTTTCCATCTTTAAGGGTCATTGGCTGAAATAACTAGTGCGCATCTCTTGCGGGAGCTTTATGCTGGTGTATATTGGCATTTTTTCATGGTGGAATGGTCTTCAACTAGGGTTTGACTTGATTATTCTTGGTGAAGTAAGAAGAAAATCTGTGTTTTATTCATGTCATGAATGTTTGTGGTAAAATTTAGATGTTCATGTCAAAGATTATGAAATTGTTTGTCTAACCCTAGGGGAGAAACAACAAATACTTATTTTTCCCTATAACTTTTCTACTAGCTTTATTTTCCAATTATACATTGTTCGGAATTGATTACTAGAGACCTAAAGTGATAGCTCTTTAGTAAACTCACTCTAATTACCAATTATTTTTCAAAAGCCTAAGGAAGGAAGGTACGCTAGGGCCTAGAAGTGCCTACTCTCTACCAAAGCCTCTCTCAAAGACATAGATGCTTGAGGCCTTGAAGTGCCAACACCTCTTGCATCTACCTCTTTCCTTAGACAAGTATTATCATTGCTTTATTTCCCAAGTGATATTGTTGTTGTTATTGACTCCATAAGCCCCTAAAGGCACATATTTTTATGCTCTTGTGGATGAATGAGATCAAAACAAACTTTCAAACTCTCTTTTTTGAAGTTCTCACTAACACTAATACTAATCTAGCTTAGAAACACTAACGGCCACACTGCTGCTGCCATAATCATTGTTACAACTATCAATTGCAGCTTATATCAGCCTATTATATATCTAAAACTAACCCAGAAAATTGTACAAGGCAAACTACAATCAAATTTCAATTTAGTGTGCATTAAAGTAGTGTTACAAAAATCATTTCGAAGTAAAAAACGTCGGGGTCCAGAAAACATTGTTTCGTAAAAATTGCCAAAACATCGGCAAACTTAAAAACATACAAAAATATATTTTTATTTTTATTTTCAAACATTTAAAGCAACAATAGCATCAAATAGACAGATAGCCACATGAATATGGAAAGAAAACTGATATATAAGATATATAAGATGTCTAGTGATACATCACACATACAAAATGACTCATGTCTTGATTCCTAAGTCATCAAAAAATATAATAAATGTATCTCATGATCGTCATCATGACTCATGAGTTATCTACAATGAAATCAAGTAAATAAACTATCGATTCCCTCTACCCCTCTTACGGGCAAAGGTAATCGTCATAGAAAGTGCTTTTCTTTTAGCACTAGGAGTAGGTGCCCTTGAGGCATGTGCGCCTCATACTGGAGTCAAACGTCCTCTAGAAGCACTACAAGACCCTCGAGACAGATGTCCCCTAGAAGAAGGTACCGATAGAGGAGGTAGACTGCTAGTGCTACCACTAGGCCTATCTCCCTCTGACTATGACTGTGTCTCTGCTGGTGGCACACTTGCAGACTCGGCGTGAAAATGAATATCCTTTGGAACATCCTGATCCAAGTCCTCAGAGATACCATGATCATCACCACTGTCCTCTAGCCAATCAAGGGTTGTCTCAATAACAGGTTCCTCAACCTTCACCCTCCATGCAACAGTGGTGTCAATCCCATCCAATGAAATGACCTTCGCATCAATTTTTATCTCAAGTTGCTTCACCTACAACCTAAGATTGTAGTAGACGTAGACCAAATCATTAAGGCGTGAGGTATCCAATCTATAAGAGGATCATAAATTAATTTATTAGAATGTAAAGCAGCATAAAATTTAAATGACAAGTTAATAATTTATAATTTTATAATGGATTTGAAATTTCATTTGATATTCTCTAACCTGTTGTGCTTTTTGGTGTGTATTTTTTCAAATACACTCCAGTTGCGTTCACAACCAGAAGAGCTACATGTCTGGATAAGCACCTGAATTGCCATCTTTTGTAGAATCGGTACCTTTGCGCCATAGTTTTCCCACCAAGTATCTACAACGAATTAGAGAAAGTTGAAACATAAGAGAACACAAATTGAAATTTGAAAAATGAATTTTGAAACTTATAAGTTAAAAGTTAAAACAAGGTGAAACTTACTTGGCATTATGTTCTTCCTGTCATTTATGGCCATCTGAAACCCAAATAAGCCAATGGACCTCTTATAGAGTTCCAACTCTTGGGAAAGCTCTAATCAGCCAGTTGCACTTGGCACCATCCTCTGGACACACTCAAAGAAGCCAGACATAACCTCTGAATCAAACCTAAAGCCATAGTTGTAAGAGAATACAGGGTTGAGGTATAACCCTACAGCATGGATGGGGCGATGGAGTGTGTTGTTCCATCGGTCATCAATCACCATCCATATCATTTCTTTTCTCTCATGCCCTTGATCCCCCTTGTCCACATAATAAGCACGAATGGACTCTTTGGCCCTATCCATTGCCTCATATAGGTAGCCCATTGCAGGCTTGTCCCCGTCGACTAAGTGAAGAACCTTTACCAAAGGTTCACTGATGGTGCACACCTCATTCACCACATCCCAAAAACTCTCCTGGTATGCAACTAGCCTCATAATGGCTTGCCCCTCTGGTTTACTTCTAAATGATAAAGCACACCACTTAGGTGAAAGGAACATTGTCTGCAATTCCCACCTAGAATTCAAAAGAGACTGAAGAGAAATAAAACTAGTGGCAAAGCGTCTGATGGCAGGACTCACCAACTATTTGTCACCTATGAATTGTCTCATCAAGCTAAGTACAAAAGCATGATTGTATATGAATTTTGTGATGCTCCTCGCTGAATCAATGGCCTCCTTGATCCAATCAAGCTTTCCCATATCCTCTAACATCAAGTCAAGGCAATGAACGACACAAGGAGTCCAAAACAGTGTAGGCTACCTGACATAAGCATCCTACCAGAAGCCACATAATTTGCAGCATTGTTCGTTATGACTTCGACAACATGTTGCGGACCTACCTCTTGGATGAACCCATCCAACAAGTCACAAAGTAATGCCGCATCCTTGACATGTGCAGATGCATCCAAAGATTTCAAAAACATTGTCCCCCTGGGACAATGAACCAAGAAATTAAGAAGGGTCCCACCCTTCCCATCAGTCAAACCATTTGACATCACCATGTATCATGTGAACTGCCATGAATCTCGAAGCTCCTCCAACCTCTAAGTGCAATCTGTTAGAATATAGAAGATGGTGTGCTCCT
>JASDQU010299427.1:1568-13959 GCA_032191745.1 Picea mariana
ATATAGGTTAGGTTAAATATCAAACCTATTTCCTAAGGAAAGATGGGTACAATATGAGGTTTGGCCTTAAGTTTTGGTAATATATTTCATAGACACATATGTCAACTAAGGTAATTTTAATTTTAGGGACCCACGCACCTAGTTTGTTCTCCCTCAACACATATTAATTGATTTCATTTCCAAAAATAAAAGATATTGATCATTATAAGGTAATACTAAAACCAGTCATAATATGCCATTCATATTATATTCATCGTTATATTTCAATCAATATATCAATATGCCATTATTATTATATATCTCTATAGGAAAATAGAAATCATTGTATGTTGAAATATATGTACATTACACAACACTATGACAATATCCATAACAAAAAGCTTATTAATTTGATCTATAATTATTGAAATATGATTGATGCAGTCGAAACCAATTTTAAATAGAAATAATATGTCCACATGTTGCATTTACCAATTTAAGTATACACGTGGAAGAAAAACATTTTAATGCACGCATGAATTGATCATAATGCCGATCGCCACTCAAAATGTTGATCGATTGTGATACTACTTTGATTGATAAAAATAATGATATCGATGGATAGTGACATGCACACGTGTCGATTTGTTTCATTTCCAATAATGTGAGGGGAAATACTTAATACATAAGCGTTATTTATTTATTTTGATTGATAAAAATAATGATATCTATGGATAGTGACATGCACATATGTCGATTTGTTTCATTTCCAATGATGTTTTACATTTTCAATAATGTGATAGGAAATACTTAATACATAAGCATTATTTATTTATGATGATGATTATAGTTCATTGAGATCAATTGATTTATCGGACCTTAAGAAAGTAAGGGATTATTTCAATTTCTTTAAAATTGTATTTCTATGTTCAAAAAAACATTAAGAGAAGTGTTCCAAGATCACCATAGTTTTGATGACTTAGGAGGTTAGGAAGGTCGGTAATGTGGAAGATATTTTAAAATTGGTATCTAATATGGGTATAGGCAGGGAAATCCAAGAGGAAGTGGTTTTCATCTTCTATCTACTTAGTGTCAAAAAGGTGACAAATTCTCTCATCCGATGGTGTTTTGGGAGTTGTCCAATACCCAGTTTCACTATGTAGCTTGTGAGAGTTTGTTCTTGTTTTAGTAATGTTGATTTTCTTCTTTTCACTTTTTAAAACTGAGAGGTAATTTTGATCTTCTAAATTAGGGTTGAGAGGTAATTTTGATCTTCTAAATTAGGGCTGACCTTCTCCTTGTAGTATCTTATTTTCCTTTTATCCACTAATTCTTTATCACGCCACATATTCTCTTTAAATTTAGAAGTGATAATATTTGTAATATTATAGATATTCTCTGTGATGACTTCTTCTTGTATTCCCCAATTATTTAGCCAAGATTTGACATATTTATGCCAACCTTGCTTGGGATGCTGGTGGTTTTGGCTGGAGTTTGAAGCAATTTTGAGTAGCCTCTTGTCATCCATGTTGTTTATCTTATTATTGTATGTTAGGTATCTAATCATAGAAATGCTCTCAATGAAGGTGAGGGTGAGGGTGAGGGTGAGGATGAGGATGGAGAGATATTATGCAAAACTTTAAAGATATCGTTTGCATGATATTTTTTTGGGATAGAGTGAGATATTATGCAAAACATATTATTAAGTTTTGCATAATATCTAGCCCCAACCTAAGTTAGTAGAACATGAAGATCGTATGCTTTTTTCATTGTGGTTGGTGTTTATCCTAGTTGTCACCTACACAAAAATGAGTGAAGTTGTTTTATGTGGTTCGAGTGAGGGAAATCACTGGAGTCGACTCTCTCTCTAATGAATTTACAAGGTGCGTTATAATGGTTTGCAAAGATGGGTGTGTGCTGAAATAGAGGCATTTAAATCCTTGATTCATTCTATGAACCCATAGAATAGAAGATATTACATAACTAGAGTTCTCATCTCCGGAACCTTGAAGATCGATGCTCGCTTTCTTGAATGCGCTTTGCTAGGAAAGTTTACTGGGCTATGGTCTAGTCCAAAGATTGTTGAATCTTGGGTGGACAAGCATTGGTGCCTTGTGCTCAAAGGTATGGTAAGATATTTTGTTGTAGGTCAATGTTATTTCATTTTTACTTTTACCAGTAAATTAGAGAGGGATTTAATATTTTGCTTTGGCCCATATTTTATGGGATCTTGGGGAATGTTTCTTTCCCAATGGTCTATAGACTTCAATCCATAATATGAAATCTCTGCCACCCTAATGTGGGTAAGACTACCTTCCCTTCCTTTAATGTTTTTGGAAGAGAACCATCTTAGATCCATTTGGAACAAACCGAGAAGATACATTGATTGAATGGAACCGAAAGGAAACCTATATTCTTGTGCAAGAATCTGTGTGGAGGTGGATTTGGAGAAGGGACTTCTAGAGGCACTGTAAATAAAAATATATGAGTGGAGCTTCTAACATACTCCATACTTCGAGAAAAATCCATTCAAGTGACACATTTGTTATGATCACGAGAACTTCACCAAAAATTGTCCAAAAGTGTGGTAGAATCAACCGCCCCCAAAATCAGAACTTGATTTTAAAATGACCAAAAAACATAGAAATTCACAGTGTAAGGGGTCACCTTAGTAAACAAATCCTTAGGTGATTTTGGAAAATAATAAGTTTGGAGCCCTTCAGAAATTAGATGATACAGAAATCCCAGAAGAATTGGGGAAGGACCTTGGAATACACCCTAACAAAGGTTCAAATCAATCTCTTGAGGAACCAATGGAAGAAGAGAAGGAAGTTGATCCAACATAATAGGAAGGGGAATATGTCCAGGGGACAGATGATGAAGAAGGAGAATATAATGAGGAGATAGACGAAGAAGAAGAGAATGTTACCAAATTAGAAGAAGATGGAAAAACTCCAAAGAATGCTTTGAAAAACATTGCTCTATATACATCCCCTCCTCTCACAATCCGAAGGAGGTCTAACAAGGATTAGATAGCTCATGAAGTAGAAAATAGTGATCGCTCGGGAAGACATGCATCTCTTGGTTTCCAGCACAATAAAGGAGGAGTTAGAGAAAATATTAGATAATCATGTGTTTCTTTTGTGTAAACATTTGTAATCAGTTTGTTAGAATCTATTTATGTATTCTTAAGGATTTGGAATTAAAAATAGGAAAGTATATCTTCTCTCTTTCATGTTCTATGAAGGAAGGTTGAAGATCTACAAAATAGTTGAAGCAACCATCCTTTTTGAATTTTTGAATATTTGAGGTATTAGTTTGTCGCACCCAAAATGACAACATCTTTTTTTAATAGGAAAATATAAACGTTTCTATTAAAAATAAATATATCGCCCCACCCCCACCTTCATATATTGTAACATCCTGAGACCCCTGTTGGGAAATGCCACATCAAAATTTTGAATTCTGATACCATTAATTTCACTGATATGTTCTACATATGAACATAGTTAAGAGGGATAATAAAAAAATACAAAAATAATAATTCATACATATAAATAACAAAAATTCCATAACAGAACATCATAATTTATAACATAACATTTACAAAAACACATAAAGTCACTTATCTTTTGTGAATTAAACATCAACTATGTGCATACCTTCAACATTCCTCCCAACCTTAGACCACATTGATCTTAACTTTCAATAGTGGGTCACCCCCGATATGGGGCTAAGACTTTACCAGGGAAAATGAAATATTAAGCCAGGTTAAGGTCTCTCAGACAACAACAATTTTTAGACTCAAGTGCCAACTCTAGAAACCAACTTATAGTCCAGAATCCCCCACATTCTTGTCCCACCGCAGGAAGTGTGCCCCTTCTGTACTCAACAGTCCTTTGGATGCCCCACTTCCCTTCTAGGGATTCAACAACAAGTCAGATAGGTAGTCTTAGAGTCATGTAGTTGTAGCTTGACACCTTGGGAAATAATTTCCAACAATTCTCTCACCAGGAGAGAATTCTCACATACCTCACAACATGCTTCTTCGACCACAGGCCTGACATCCCGACTCTTCAACATACATTCCTTACCACCCACCTCTTCATCATATGATCCTGACAACCCGCTTCGTCAGTTCAGTTCTACCTAAAAAATGCTCCCAGGATTGCTCCATTCTGATACAACAGCCTAGTCCCCCCTCTCATGTACAAAGGATGTAAATCATGGAATAATCATGAAAGAATGATGGGAAATGCACTAAATCTTTCTCTTATATATACATGTGACTTTTATGACACTTGGAACTTGAGGAACCCCCTTGTCCCCACTTTAGAAACTTAGGATATATTCATATCCATACTTTGGCTTTAAGGAATATTAATATAATATTCCATTGGGATTAATCCCCCTTTTCTTATCCCTTTCCTAGACTCTTATCCCCATTTCCCTTTCTAGTGGAGTTTATCCCCCCATCTCTTTTGTTGGGTCGGTCTGGAGAAGTGATGTATTTTCTTAATAGCATGAGTGTTTACATATTACAATAATAGGCACGCTAGTCTTTTAGTAATCCATGCTCTCCAGCCTAATAATCACATATGCACCCTGGCCTATAATGTCCTGGCTCACCAGCCTATAAAACATATGTACAATTAAAATGAGGATTAACTTGGGGTATTACATTCCCCTCCCCCTTATTTATGCAATGTCCTCAGTGCATTATAGACATGTAAACTCAAAATTATTCAAAAATATCCATGCCTTTTATATGAAATCTTGTTATGCTTATGATGCTCTTCTTTTCAAGCATTATATTCATGTCTTCATACTTCAACTGGAAGTCCTTTTCCCTATTACATCAAGATACTTTAGGAAATAATTTATCCATTGTACCATTCTTGAGCCGCCTTTTCCTTACTGCACTCACCCTTTTAGGCTCAGGAATCCTTTCACTGATGTATAGTCCTTCAATGATCCATATTGCCAAGGCTTTCACATACAAGGAGAGCATTAGTTCATATCCAGATCCACACTAAGGATCTATATTTTTGGAAATCACAGGACTTCAGTGTCCTAATAGTATCTTTTCTTCCCAAACATTCCAACTTCAATAAATATTATCTCATATGTATCATGCACATATAATCATTGTGAGACAACATTATAAAAATTCATTTAGAAAATCAAATTTATTTCATAATGAGATTCAACTTTTTCCCAAAATATGAAATTTTATCTCATAATTTTCTTGGTTGTTGCAACAATAGGAATCAATATTTATTATGGATTTCTACAGTACCATACTTGACACCGTTTTTCATGCAATGATTCCATCTTGCATTCAACCAATAGATTATTAGTATTTCATGTACCATAAAATTCTATTGTAATACTTACAAAGGATTACAAATGATTTCATAATTGTCTACTCTTAACAATTCAATCACATCTATCAAACCATTTATTTAACAAAATGAAATTATCATTCTTTGTAGGTGTCTATTCAACAACTAATATTTTCATTCTTTCAATATCATTATTTTCATTACTTATTATCTGAACAAATATTTATTGTAGTCAATGCTCATATGACTACTTTAATTTGCAACTTGCTCGTTGCAATGTCTAACAACCCCTGAAATATTCTCAACTCCATAAGTTAGTGATAATTGTAACATTTCATATGTTAGCATACACATTTCCATTAAGTAATCATATATACATGCATTCACAAAAATGCATTCAAGCCTAATAATTTTATCATGTATAAGTGCAACTCTACCACTTACACACTTTCATGATTTATTCATTCCTTATGTTCAATGCACTCTTGTATTGGCTTCAAAATTATCTATATCTAAGTCATGTATCTCACCATTGGTAATGGGAAAGTATATCCAATGCTTCAACACATTCTCTATATACTTTTATTGCTTGCTCAATTATTTGGATGTCTTCCTTTTCGACCTGAACACTACACGAAGAATATAATTATGTGGTGTTCATTAGTGTTAGCAAAAATGTTGCAAACCAAACATTATTTAGTAGCAATAATTTCATTGGATATTTGTGTGGCATGTAGCCTTTCCATAACCAACCATGCCATGGTCTCATAAATGTCTAGCTTTGTTGGCATTTATTCATATAACAGGGTCATACCCTTTTATTTCTTTGGTTATTAGCTCATAACCAATATAACATGACATTCTCCTATGCCATTTGTATGCATTCAAAAGATAATATCTTTTATGATTACCACATGCTTCCAACCTTTACCACACTTAGTGGTATCTTATTTCCATTAACACATTCAACTAATACAATATTGTGATTTTATAAAATAAATCTGGTTGAGGGAATTCTTACCTAAATTACCTTAAAGAATTATGCAACATAAATTCATAAAATACATACTTGCATAGATGCCATTAAATAAATTTGATGTTACCTGATTAGATGATAACAATAGAAGCTCCCATGCCTCTTTTATTAGTCTTATAATCCACACTTCAACTTTTTTTTGCTTCTTTCCATTTGCAACAACATCATTAGCAACACTTGCAATCATGCATTAATTCCCTCCTTCCTGTCACAACATCCATCATTAACAACTTTCATATTCATAAATACAACAATAGCCTAATCCTAGTATTAATATGTTATATATATATATATATATATATATATATATATATATATATATATTAACAAATCTACATTCATTACAACATATCTATATGCACTAATAGTGCATCACTAACATGCTCATAAATGCATATGCATTCCATTTTCCTATGTTATGTATGGTTTTCCACAAGCCATAACATAATTGATGCTACAATGATTGCAACAACCTCTTTCTCTTTTACCACTTTTCTTTGTTGTTCTTGGCTATCTCAAGTATTATTGAGTTCTTGTATCCTTTTGTACTATTTCCGAAATAATTGCACATGCTTGGTTCTGTCCTAAGTACCTTTCCATCCAAATCACTTTTGGCTACTTTTGCATTTCCAGCCAAATACTGTGCAGATATTAAATTTCAGCATTCTTGAATTCCTGGATCGCTCTGACCCAGCACCCACATGATCAAATTACGTAACCACTCATGCTCTCTTATTGACTGGGATCTTCAACATTCTTTTACTTGCTAGACCAAACTGATTTTTAACTTGCCCTCTATGAACACTTCAACACTTGTAGCTTCTTGAACCATTATTTTTTCTTTTCCCGACCCATCGGGTTTCAAGCTTACTTGAATAATCAATTTCCAACATACCATAATGATGCACACATGTATTTTTCTTCAACTTCATAGAATTAACTAGAAGTAGTTAACACTGCTTTTAATTGTCATCATACTTTTCAATGATACTTCCAACCCTTGGAAAGTTACCCATGGTTATTTTCCTCTTGAGATGGATTATTTTTAGGTACCATCTATTTTTCATTATATACAAAGCATATAATTATTTTCTTCTTCACGGTTCCTCAATAATATCCCTTTAGGAAATCACCTCCATGCCTAGGTCCCTTTGACTTGTCCTCCCATTGTACCTTGGCAATGCACTCAACACCTTTGGAATTGATGCAGCACCCCACCTAGGTGGGGTTTGCACGACCTCTCGGTCAATGTATCTTCAAACTCCCTGAGCTGGAGCATCTCTTCAGGTCCCCGCTGGAACCTCCCCAAAACAATTCCACAGGTCCTTGTGTGAAACCTCACCCGCGCGAACTAGCACCATGTACAAGCTTCTTCCACATGACCACCGACTGTGACCACACACCTATCCAAAAGGCACTTCACAATCTTGAGCTTTGGGTGTTTTTCTGTGAGTCACCCCCAACTCTCCCAACCCCTGAACTATGAACTAAGAGCCTAGTGAATGCTAGCTCCATTCCTTTAACCTATGACAATGTGACCTTCGGATATGACCTGGGGTCCAACTCCCAAGCATTTTAGGCCTTCGCACTTCGTGAATACAAAAGGTTAGATCACCTCCTTTCTCCTGAAGTATGAACTCCAAANCCCTGAAGTATGAACTCCAAACTCCGCTCATGTCAGATCAATGACCCACAACTCCCACGATCCAACGGTCTAGATCTCCTCTTCCCAAATCGAGACTTCTCGATTCGGGACATTAGAAGGCAACTCCCTTCTCTTTTCCCATTCCTGATCTCTGAAATATTCTAACCAATGAAAGGAACCAACGGTCCAATCTCCTCCCAGATCGATGGTTGAGACTCACTTTGCAACTTTGTGGTTTGGAGGTTTTCAACTTTCCTCCTTACGAATCTTTCGAAGTCTGAATCCTAAAACTCTCGGATCTACGTCCACCTATCAACCTCGAAGATGGATGGTCCGGATTGCTTTTGAACTTCGAGACTTCAACGAATCTGCTCCCCTATGAATTTTGAAAATATTAAGGTGTGTCCGCCTTACCTAGATCCAACGGATGTCATTCCACGTGCTCCCAGATCCGACGAATAGGATATATTCCTCTCCTCTGCGTGCTCGTTTGGGTGTCTAGACATCAATTTCAAAGGCCCAGATCTCCTCCTTGTTGTTGATATGACGACAATTGTCACTCCTCCTCCTGATATTACACTTTCTCTTGACTTGGAAGAATTCCTAAGTGTCAAAGGCTTTGACTTTTGATTCTTCTGTGAGCCCAGTCATTTTGGGTCTCAATGGTGTTTTCCATCCTGAGATTTTATCAATGGAATTTGACCTCACCCTGACACACACTTGTGCTCTGCATGAAAGTTTGCACTACTCCTCCTGATCTTTCTTGTCTTCTGCTGTCTTAACTTATTAAAGAGTCACTTCAACACTTAGTCAAGTTTTGGATCTGTGCACTCCTTGCAACAGATTCTTATGGAAGGATTGATTTTTTGTGGATGATTGTGCACGCCTTGCAGCAGTCACCTTGCAATCCTTGCAAAGGGAAAGTTTCATGCTATCTCTTCTGAGCTTCAAAATTGAAATATATTCCATCAACGCACTCATTGTAGACTATGTACACACCTTGCGCAGACTCAATCGAAGAGATACAATTGAAATTTATGAAAACATTTCAAAATTTCATATATTAGTAACGAAATTAATTCATTCATGAAAACAATAGTAACAAGGAATTTCAAACAATAACAACACCATGCATTGGATCTATTTTCTTCTATTATATTCATTCGAAAGAAAAATGGCTACAACTATGATCAAACAACAAATAAAAACTCAAAAATTTCCTACTAACTCACAACAACCTTATTTGGGTGTACAAAACCTCTATTTATCTCAGAGGGTCCTTAGGGTTCCCCCTGGACTACTCTTCTACCTGAAAACAAAACCTAACTACTAGCTTAGTTCAGTTACATTCAAGACTAGGAGTGAAAACTCCAATATCACTCGTGATCATTCATCTTCCAAGAATTTTATCTTCTTCTGTTTTTCAATCAACTCCAAAAGATTTGCAGTAACTACCAGTGTTTAAGATTCCCAAATTATTCCCAGTTGTTGAGTTGTCCTACCACATGTGCTCGTTGATGATGCTCCTACATCATACTCCCCTAGACAAAAAATCATGGACTCCTTTCCATGGGCTCTTGCATCGACTTTCCATGCTTCTAGATATCAGCTTCATTTTCCCAACCAGAATCTTCTATTGGGTGTCCATTCCACTTGACTAGATATTCAAAATAAGTCTTCCTCCTGGTCTTCTTTCCAATCCTATGATCAACTATATTCTCCATCTGTGGTTTTTCTGCTATAGGCATTTGTTTCTCCCACTATACCTTCTCTTGGTCTTCTGATCCCTCTATGTCATATTTCCTGTAAGGATACAGGTTTGAACCATTGAATATGGGTGATATGCCCACATCTTCTGGTAGCTCAATCTCATAGGCATTTGCATCAAACTTCCTTAAGATCTTACATGGCCCTATGTTTTTCATATTTAACTTGTTATATATTCCCCTAGGGAACCTTTCTTTCCTAAGATATGTCAAAACCTGATCTCCTACTTCAAATTGAAGTTCCCTGTGATGTTGATCAACTCTGCACTTGTACTCTTGGCTAGAGCTATGAAACTATCCTCTAATATGGATATGGAACTTCTACATTTCTGCAGCAAAATATTTTGCTCCAATGCTTCTGATCTCACTATGTTCCAAGTCTCTCAACTCAGATACTCCCCTTGGTTGCATTCCATACAATATTTGGAATGGGCTCTTTCTAGTGCTCCTATTTGGTGAGTCATTGTATGCAAATTCTGCTTGTGGCAGAATCTAATCCCACTGATTATGATTCTCATTGACCAGACTCCTTAATAAATTTCCCAAATATTTGTTTAACACCTTAGTCTGTCCATCTGTCTGAGGGTGATAAGTTGAGATGAAGGACAAATGTGTCCCCAAATTCTTCCACAATGTTCTCCAGAAATGACCAACAAATTTAGTGTCTCTGTTTGAGACAATGCTCCTGGGTAGTCCATGAAGTCTCACAACTTCCTTGAAAAATAAATTTGCAGCATGTGTTGCATCACTAGTCTTATGGCATGGAATAAAGTGTGCCATATTTGAAAATCTATCCACCACCACAAATATGTAATCACATCCTCTTTGTGTTCTTGGTATTCCCAACACAAAATCCATGCTTATTACATCCCAAGGCCTCTTTGGTATTGGCCATGGTTGATACAATCTAGTGTTTTGTCTTTTACCCTTTGCATGTTGGAATATTCTACATCTATTCACATATTTTATCACTTCTATTCTCATACCTGGCCAATAATATGAATTGATCAACCGTGCAAATGTTTTATCATGGCTGAAATGTCCAGCCAATCCTCCACTATGATTTTCCTTCAAAAGGTTATCCCTCATTGATCATTTTGGTATGCACAACTGATTTCCCTTGAACAACAATCCCTATGGAATCATATACTTTGTCCATTGGCTGTTGTCTCTCAACACAAGATTTTCACATGCTTTGTATGCTTCCTTGAAATCTAGGTCATCACAATACATTTCCTTCAGGTGTTCAAACCCCAAGGTCTTCACCTGAAACTCATGCAGAATCAAGCATCTCCTGCTTAATTCATCAACAACTTTGTTAGCATTCCCAACAATATGTTTTATGACAAAACCAAAATTCTGCATAAACTCAATCCACTTTGCATGCCTCTGATTCATATTTTCCTATTTGGTTATGAATTGTAAAGCTCTGTTGTCGCTATACAAGACAAATTCCTGTGGAACAAGGTAGTGCCTCCATTTCTTCGAGGCTTGATTTATGGCATAAAACTCCTTATAATATGTGGAGTATTTTCTCTTAGTCTCATTCAACTTCTCACTAAAATAGAAAACAAGCCTATTATCATGGCTCAAAACTGCTCCAATTGCAACTCCACTTACATCACATCTCACTTGAAATGTCTTTCCAAAATTTGGTAAGACCATAATTGGTCATTCTATTATTTTCTCCTTCAGTATATTGAATCTCTTCTCGACCTCCTCTTTCCATTTAAAATACTTGTGCCTCTTCTTCACTGTATCCATCATTGGTGCACAAATCCCACTGAAATATCTGATGAACTTACTATAGAAACTTTCTAATCCATGGAAGATTCTTACCTCAAACATACTCCTTGGCGATGGCCATTCTTTGACTTCTTTCACCCTCTCTAGATCCATCTTCAGTTCATTTGAAGAGATCACAAAACCCAAGTAAAAGAGCTTTGTCTTCATAAAATATGACTTCTTCAGGTTTATCAACAACTTCTACTGCTGTAGTCTCCTCATCACTAGTGTCAGGTGTCTCAAATGCTCCTATTTAGTCCTGCTAAAGACCACTATATCATCCAGATATACAACTATGAATTTGCCAATGAAATCTTTCAGTATTTCATTCATCAACCTCATAAAAGTACTCGGGGTATTCGTTAATCCAAATGGCATAACGAGCCACTCATGCAAACCTTCATTTGTCTTAAAGGTTGTCTTCCACTCATCACCTTCTCTCATTCTTATCTAGTGATATCCACTTTTAAAATCTATCTTAGAAAATAAATTTGCTCCACTTAAACAATCCATTAAATCATCCATTACTGGCAAACAGAATCTATACCTAATGGTGATCTTGTTAATGGCTCTTGATTCTATACACATTCTCCATCCTCCATCCTTCTTTGGAATCAACATAGTTGGCACTGGGCATGGACTCAAGCTCTCTCTCACCAAACCCTTGTCTAACAATTCTTGGACTTGGCTCTTTACCTCCTCATTCTCTCAAGGTGTCAGTGTATATGCTTCTTTTTTTTGCAGACTTTCTCCTGGTATCAAATCAATATGATGGTTGATACTTCTGATGGGTGGCAATGAGTTAGGCAGCTCATCCACCACTATGTCAACAAAA
>JASDQU010299428.1:2383-13994 GCA_032191745.1 Picea mariana
AGTAGTAGTAGAATTTGAATTGAAGGAGAAACCAGAAGCAGAAAGTGCATGTCCATGAGAAGAAGAAGTAGAATCAATACTGATGTTGTGCTTCTTCATCGTTGCTTCTAAATCTGCCATCTTCTTGAAACATTTGGACTCATCATGACCATCTTTATCACAAAAGTTGCAATGTCTATTAGTATTTTTACTTTTATATTTTGCTTCTTTTTCCACATTAGGAGAGGAAGTTGTTTGAGTGGGTTTGGGACCCTTATGTTACTTGTTGTTGTAGCGAGGATGTTTCTTCTTGGGATACTTGGGTTTATCTTTCTGCTGGGCAACTAAGGCTTTGTTGGAGGTACTTGCATTGTTGATTACTCCAAGTTGTATAATCTTATCTTCCTCTTTAATCAAAGAAGAAGAAAGGAGTCAAGAGTGGGTTTGTCACAAGCTTTCCCTAAAGCCTCTCTCATGGCATAAAAGGTAGATAAAAACATAGAATATGCACTACCTAGCTTATAAAGGATAAGATATATGCAACGCTCTTCCGCCATTTTTATCTTACATTCCGTTAGCTCTCCAAGAAACTCTTTGGGGTTGTAAGCCAAAGATGCTTGGTAACTTAAGAAAAGATAATTTAGGTATGCTTGGATCAATGGGATAACTCAATAACTAATGAAATGGACAACTCATCATACATTCGAATAAAACAATGCTTTTAGAGATCAATAATCAGATAAAATAGTTTAAACAGGGGATGAAGAAAACTAATCTTGGGAACCAAATACAATAAGGTGCAGGGTCATACAAGATAGCAAGGATGTTCTCCAATTAAAGTTTATGAGCTCAATAGAGAGATGACAGTCTTTAGAAGCTAAGACAAACCGAATTCAAGTGCAGAGAGACAAAATACATGACCAATMTGATATTGAAGACAAAAGAAAACTGTGATTCTATTATCAAATAAGAGTCTATTACAGTAGAAAAATATATCCAATATTGAACCCCGATATCTTAAAAAGATAGGCATTTATATCATTTACAGCAAGTCTAAGATCCTGAAAAATTGGATCTGGATTTCTAAATATAGAAAGTCAAACTAGCTAAATACAATAGGATAATTAAAGAGCTAGTTCCTAGAGATCAAACTATCTTCTTAGTTGATCTTGACATCTGGTCTTCATCACTTCTATGTCTCTGATGTGTCGTGGAGGTAAAAGACACATGTCTTCAAAGGATGGAAATCTTTCAACAACTGTAACCAAAACTTTAGTTGACCAATTAAACATTCACCCCCAAAATCTCCAAGAATATTTGATACTGAATGTTTATTGATTCGGTGATTAATATTTTGATACTCGCTTACCCTTTAAATCACTCCAAAATCGCTCTGTTCCAGCTTAGCTTTCCAAAATTCTCATTCTGTAGTTTCACCAGCTATTTCGCCTTAAGATTTGCTAATTAGTTGATGAAAGCTCTGCTTTTCAACAACTAATTGTTTATAATTTCACCTTCTATGCTGGTGAAAGCTCTGTTTTGGTCAAAAAGGAAACCTTTCATATTCAAAATTGTTGTTCCATCAAAAAATCAGTGTAAATCTAGATGTGTGTTAATCTTTTCCTTCAATTTTTTTATTTTCCTCTTTAGGCGCTTAGCTAACCACCATAAGCTCTTATAATCCTTTGTGATTTTCTTCTTCTTCTTTTTGTATTTAATACTTTCACGTGCTAGCTTCTCAAAAGATGCATTTGTCTTTGCAAAATTCTCTGATAAGGTTTTATATGTTGCCTTTATCACTCTTTCAAGAACCTCCTATTGTGCTATTACCTCTTTCAACTCCTTAATCTTTTGTGATTTCTTTGATTTCTTTGATTTCTTCTTTCTTGAGGTTTCACCTTCATCTCTGGGAGTAAAAGATTCATAATCTTGTGCAATTTCTATGGAGTACTCTGGACTTTTGATGGTTGGACTTTCATCTTCCTTTTCTGGCTCTCTATCTAAATCTGTGTATGGCAAATTTAGAACATTTGTCTTTTTCACTGTGGACTTCTCTGAGTTTGTTTCAAAATCTAGTTTCTTTTTAGCTTTTTTGGGCTTTATGCTAGAATTTTTGTCCTCTAGTGGTTTTGGGAGACCTCTCCTCCTCCTTGAGCTGCTCTGAGGAGTTGACTTCTTTTTTCTTTCTTTCGTCTTTTCATTTATAGGTTGAATTTGGGTCTCAAAACCTTCCCAGAAAAGAAAGTGTGGCCAAGTTCTTTCTCTTCGTCTCAGTTTTTCCAAAATGATCATTTTAATCAGGCCATAATGACAAAGGGTGTTTTTTATGCTTAAAGGTTCAGCTCTGATCTTCTTACACACCTTTGTTAGGCTCTTATGAAGGAAGAAAGGCAAATTCAGAAGGATCTTCCTTGTGAAGTGATATAAAAGTCTGAAATGATATAACATTAACTTGTCACACCTGCCTTCTGAGGTTAAGTATAATTGAATGCCTTTGAACATATCTTGCCATTCATCTTCCCGGTAAGAAATAGGGATGCTTTTCTTCCAGGTTATGCTTCAAAATTCTACCTTGAAGTATACCCTGAAATCCAAGCTCTTGGTCACTAATGTTTTAAACCAACTTTGGCCTGTTCTGGGTAAGCCAGTTGCCGTAGCGATGGTAGTTTCATCAATTATCATTTCCAGAGAGCCAACGATAGCTTTCTTTCCATCATATGACTTGGCAAGGACTTCTGTTGTTGCCTGGTGATAACCTTCCTGTAACTTTTCCACATATGTCATACAACCTATGTTTGAGAATCACTTCTGCACATATAGATAAGACTGCAAAAAGGATAAATTATCTAACTCTTTCCTCAACAGTAATCTTCCTTGCTTCCTCACCATCTGTGACTTGAACGTTGGTCGATTTGCATACGGTTGACACGGTAATCTTCTTGATAAAGAAAATGTTGGCGCTGGTGAAAACTCCCTGTGTTATCAATTAGAATATGAAACCTCATCATAGAAGTCTGTGAACATCGTGAGTTCAAAATAATAAATGTTGATTTGATGTTGCCGGATGGCTGGTACTTTATCCTATGTCTTCAATGATGATTGATAGTTCTTCACCTCAAACCCTCCTCTTTTTGTCGCATGAAATACGTGAGCACGATCCACCATAATGTCCTGTTAAAACGTGAACAAGGATATCATCATCATCATTTGTTTCGAATAGCTTGCCATGATGATTGTATGACGTGTGGCTAGCGTGTCCCTTTTTGATTTCTGGAGTCATTGAAGAGAAATCCGTGTTAGCGCTTTCACCATATTGCTTGCTGCGGGGGTACACTTTAACCGTTGAAACCTGAGGCTTTCACCAACTAACTTCAACTTCAAAACAGATGTTAGCTGTTGAAAAGTTTTTTCACAAATTTTTGAAAAAACCTTTTGAGGTTCAATTTATTTCTAGGATAAAATCTTAAATCCTATGTTTTGACACTTCTAAATTCTAAAAATTTATATAGAATCCTATAAATGACCACGCTATCACCTACAAAATGGAACAAATTGACTGATCTATTTTGGAGATAACATTTGGCTCCAACTAGGATGAATATCTCCCTGTGAGGTCACCAAGAACCTAGCTTGACTTAGTAGCCTTTATTACAACTTGAATTCGAAATTGATTTTACTCAGTACCATTGGGCATGGAGTTATTGATGAAACAAAACAAAAACAAAAACTGAAAAGAATATGTATAGAGAAAACAAGCTTTAAGGAAAGCCTCATGAAAAGTAGGGTTTYAGAAACCGCCTGTTGAAAGGGCCACCTGATACTTCTTCACCTGCAAGATCTTGGAGGACAAAGGTATTATTCTGTTKAACTASTGCTATGWCAAATGGACCTGTCCAGAGCGCATCGAATTTKCCATGTTTTCCCTTTTCCTGCCTTGCTGCATCCCATTTCAGAACCAACTCCCCTGCTTTGAAAGTATCTGCCTTAACTTTCCTATCAAAAGTTTCCTTCGTCTTCCTGTGCTGTAACTCTGTCATTTCCAGTAGTTTCTCTCTTTCTTGGTGCAACTTTACCAAGTTGTGGATCCTCCTAGTTAGATCATTCGGTTTGGAGTCAGCTTCTTGTAAAATTTTTGCAACTGGCAGTGCAAGTTGAACAGGAAGGATGGCTTCAGTGCCATATACTAACTTGAGGGGGATGTACCAATTGACTTTTTATCTGTAACTCTGTCAGCTCACAGAGCAAATTTCAACTTGGAATCCCATCCCTTGGTATTTTGTTCAAGCAACTTCTTTATGATTCTGACTAAACTTTTATTCGATGACTCAGTTAAGCCATTTCTTTTTGGATAGTAAGTAGTAGAATGTACTAGCTGAATTCCCATCTCTTCACATAATTTTACCAAGTGTTATCATTGAAAGCAACAACGTTATTGGTGACTATTCTCTTAGGGAAACCAAATCTGGAGAATATGTTTTCTTGCAAAAAATTAATGATGACAGTGTGATTGGCATTTCTTGTAGGAATGGCCTCAATCCATTTTGTAAAATAATCAGTCCCAACAAGGATCTAGCTATGTTGATTACTAGAAGGAGGGTTAATCTCAACTATGAAGTCTAGACCCCATTGTTGGAAAGGACCCGTGACCACAACAAGTTTGAGGGGGAGAGATTTTAGCTACTGTTTGCCTGCAAACCTTTGGCACTTATCACATGTTTTCATAAATTCACACACATCTGAAAATAAAGATGGCCAATAGTAACCATCTCTCAGGATTTTATGAGCGGTAGTCTTCCAATAGTGATGTCCTCCACACTCACTATTATGAAATTCAATCATGATTCTAGCTGATTCTTTTTGGTTTATGCACCTCAAGAGTATCCCTATTGGATTTTTCCAGAACAATAAGTTGCCATTAATGCAGAAATTTATGGATTTGAGATTTAAGGCTCTCCCTTGTGTTCTTGTCAAATCTGAAGGAAGTGATAAAGTCTGCAAAAAACATAAGATGTGGTTGTACCATTCACAATTATCTAGGTAAGGTGAAACCTACAATTTCTCACTTCCTTTTTCCTCTGAAGACTAAATATTTTTTGCATTTACACTCACCAAATTTATCTCAAGCAACTTACAATTTTCTTCTGGAAGAAGCTTGGCAAGGCCTTGACCTCTCACAAGTTTTGTTGGCTTGATCTCGACATCAAATTCAATTAACTTTGCTATCCACTTACTCCTTTTTCCATCTATGTCAGGTTGCATAAGCACATCTTTAACTGAGCTTGAAGGTACATAAGCTATTACCTTGGATTGAAGGATGTAAAATCTGAAGGATTTTAATGACTTGATGATTGTATATGCTTATTTTTCCAATGGTTCATACTTCACTTCAGCATCTCTCAAGACTTGACCGAAGAAGGTGACTGGCTGCTCCTGATCATCAACATTTCTTTGCAATAGTACAACTGCAATTGTATCTTTTGAAGAAAATCAAAAGATATAAAAATCCTTGTCAAAGTCAGGGCTGATAAAAATAGGGGCTATCACAATGGCTTCTTTGATAGCATTGAAGGAGTGTTTAGCTTCTTCAGTCCATCTTACTTCATAATTCTTTCGTAACATACAAGTAATGTGCTTTGTAAGTTCTGCAAAATTTTCTATAAACCTCCTGATAAACTTTATAGTTCCAAGGAAAGACTGAATATCTTTTTTTGATCTGGGAAGATACAATTTTTTAATGGATTCTACTCTTTTTGGGTCAATCCTTACCCCATTAGCTGAAACAATATGTCCAAGCAATTTTCCTTCTTTAAGTGCAAAATTAGATTTCTTAGGATTAAGAGAAATGCCATACCTTCGTCATTTTAGGAAAGCCTTTCTCAAGTGTTGCAAATGATGTTCATGGTTGCCTAAAAAAACAATTATGTCATCAAGATATATCAAGACAAATTTGTCTTTCTCTCCAACGAATGCGATGTCCATTACCCTCTGAAACATTGCTCCCACATTCATCAATCCGAATGGCATCTTTTCGTACATAAATGTACCCCATGGAGTGGTAAAAATAGTCTTTTCTCTGTCATCCGGATGGACAACGATCTGATTGTATCTAGAGAATCCATCAATAAAGGACATCACATTTGATCCTGACACCTTCTGTAGAATGTGTTCTATTTTGGGCAGCTGGTAGTTGTCTTTCCTAGAACATTTATTCAAATTTCTAAAATCCACACAAAGTCTGATCTCTCCATTTTTCTTCCTGACAGGCACAAGGTTAGCAATCCAATCTGAGTATCTGAGAGGTATAACGATTCGGGCATCCAATATCTTCTTGATCTCCTTTTCCATGGTAGGCAACAACATAGGACTGAAATATCTAAGTTTTTGCCTAAATGGTTTTGCATCTTTTTTTAAAGGAATCTTGTGTTGAATTATCTTAGTGTTGAGTGTCTTTAAGTCATCATATTGCCAAGAAAAGATATTAGCAAATTATTTTAACAACTTACCGTAATCAGCCTTTTGTTTTTTAGTCAGATGGGAAGCTAAGTTGACATATTTAGGATCTTGTTCACTGGCTACATTATACTGAAAGACTTCTTATTCCTCTTCCTTCTCTTCCATTTTGACAGCCACATCGTTATTATCAAAAATATTTTCTAAAGGAACCAATCCTTTAGGGATTCTGTTAGTGGACAATTGAACTATTTCATGTGCTATAATTTTACTTCTGAGCTTTGGCTTTTCAGCTTCCTCATCATATTCATTTTCCAAATCAATTTGCAAATATGTAAACTCATCTATTACTGCAAGAAATCTCGTGAGTTTCGCATCATCTTCGAAAGCCTTCCAAAACTTTACATTATCAGGGCGTGATGGCCTATACTTTACTTGGATTTCATAATTCAATTTAGGGGGTAGAGGAGGTATAAAAGTATAGGCTTATACAACTAATGAATCAACGAATTCATTCATTGCTCTGGGTATGTATGAAACTTTGAAATCTGTAAAAGTATGGATCAGTGTTAGAACTTCATCCCTATAGGCTTTCAGGCTAACATGTTTGGCCTGGAAGGATTTGTTTACTTGCTGAATGATTAAATCTGCATCTTCGAATACCTGTAGTCGTTGAATCTTCATCTCTTTCATTGCATTTAATCCCAGGAGAAACACCTCATACTCTGCAATGTTGTTAGTCACTTTAAAATTAAGTTTAAAGGACAAGTGAGTAGTTTTCTTTTAAGGATAAATTAACACCACCCTTGCTCTTGTTGATTCTTTAGTACAAGTGCCATCAAATAACATGGTCCAAAGGTTGTCTTCTGCTACTTATGTGGACTAAACTATGGGCTTCCTAAGCAACAATGAATCTGGTAATGAATCATCAATTTGCAATATGCAAGATCCCATACCTGTGTCAACTGAGTAAATAGGATGGTTGGATGGATTTTGTTCATCACTGATAACATATGCAAGCTGTGACTCCCTGTATAGTCTTTTGTTTACTCCTCCAAAAATAGGGATAGCAGCATATGAGAGATCCATTTGAAGAGTTCCACCTAGCCTCTTCATCCACGATCTTGATAACAAACATCCAAATTTAGGCGGGATCTCTACTACTACTACATCCATAACCATAGTTTTCATAGATGCCTGGGTCAAAGTTACAGCCAAGTCCTTGATCATTCCAAGACATTTAACTTTCCGAGAGTCGAATGAAAAAATATCATGGTAAGACTTGGTAATCTCTAATCCAAGCTCATCCATAAACGCCTTTGGCATTAAGTTGTGAGAGGCACCAGAGTCTAACAGACAGTTATGTAATGCTTTGTCATGAATGTTCAAAGAGATATAAAAAGGTGGACAACTTTCATCTCTATCTTCTATCATTTGGCCCAAAATAATGGTTTGCTTGTCATCATATATATTAAGAATATCAGCAGAGGGGGATATGAACTTGGGGTCAAGAGTTTTGAGGATATCTCTCTTGAATGTTTCATTCTTCATTAACTCAACCAAAGGGATGTGGATTTTAATTTTCTGTATTTCAGCCTCAAAATTAAAAGAATAAGAAGTTTTATCAGAAACTTTTACCTCATTTGAAGGAGATTTCAAAACAGTTTGCTGGTCATTAGGGGTYTGATTTTTCTGAATTTGTTGTTTGGCAGAGACAATGGTCTTCCTTGGAGGAGTAGGTGTGCTTACTTTTGAAAAGGTTGTTTGTTGATTCTTTGATATCTGATCCTTTTGCTTGRCAGGGGAAGCAATCWTCTTAGGAGAAGCTGGTGCATTCTGTTGGGCAGTATTTGACTTAGATATGAGATTATATYTGTTCTTTTCTTCCATTTGAAAAAGACCATTATCAACAAAAATTTCATCTATCTKKTCGATCATCAATGCCTCTTCATAGTCATGTTGTGTAAGATAATACKTCCTTGTATCATCCCCAACGCAGTGAATATTATCCTCTCCGTCTTCTTGATAATCACCTTCATCTTCATCCATCACGACATTTTGAAGAGGRGACTTTATCCTCTGATCCTCAGTAGGATTTCTGCATTGGCTGATTATTTCTTGTGAAGTTGTTTGGATTCTGATTGGGGTTTCTACTTGCATAAKCATAAGTACCCCTCCCCTTGACAGGCTGYTTGTTTTCGATTTTGAGTTTAGATATCTCAGAGGTTAAAGAMTCTAAYATTTTAGCCATKTTATCTAATTTTGGATTAGTATTGGATGAAGAGGAAGCTTCATCTCTTGGCTTTCTTCTATCAGTRTTTCCCTTCAACTTATGAGCAACCAATATATTTGATTCCACTTCAAGGGCAGAATCTTGCATCAGAGATAGTGTAGGTGACCTCCTTTCTCTCAACAATAAACATAATTATGAATCAAATGAATTGGCATATGTGATTTTAGTAGAGGCATCTGAAGGCTTTATCTCAGCTGGTATTTTATTGTACATCCTATTGAACCTTTTAGTGAAATGGAGACCGATTCACCATTTTCTTTCCTTAGATTTCCAAATTCAATAATATAGTACAAAAGATCTCTTCTATCACCCCAGTGTTTCAAAAAGATATCATCCAATTGCTCTATGTCAACTATTGAACCAACAGGAAGTTCTTTGAACCACTTCCTAGCATGGCCATCTAAGCTTTGGACAAAAACTCGGGTCCAAACATCTTCCTCCTCAATGTTAAGGTTCTCTGCATAAATGTAAAAGGCCTCTACATGTTCTTCAATAGTCACATCGCCTTCACTTGTGAATTTTGGCATGTACTTTTGATAGTCTCCTGTTGGCATAGATGATACTGGATTTGGAAATATTAGTGGCACATACCTAGTAGGTAGGATTTGTTGCATCTTGGTCAAAGGAGGGGGTGCAACCATAATGATTATGGGTGAGAGAGGTGATAGTCTTCTCTCTAATTCCTCAGCACTGGGGGAATTTAATTTTAAATAAGGTGAATTCTCTAATGGGAAAGAAGTCTGATATGAGGCTCTATAGAAATTTGCAAGTTGTTCAGCTAAGTTTTCTTCACCTTTAGCACACAACTCTTGAAGAAGATATTCTACAGCAAGGAGGCTAGTGTAGATGTTTATATGATCTTCTTTATATTATGAATAAAAGGACTGAAGAGAGGAAGAGCTATGATTTCTTTCTAGGGTCTTTGATGACTCTTCAACCCAATTTGAGTCTATCACTTCTCCAACAATGACATTTTCCTGCTGATAAGAAATAATTGATTCTTCTACAGTGGTTACAGTTGCTTTTTTACTGACAATCTTAGTGGAAGAAGATTCAATGTTTTCTGTAGTAGATTCCTTAGAATTAAAAAGAGGATTACCTTCAGTGCCTAGTCTTGAAGTCTGACCTTGGAATGATCTTCCTCTTCTAAGAATTAGTTCTGGGTTGGGTATTGGTGTGACAGGTGATTCTTGTGGATTCGCCCTGGTACTGATTCTCTTTGGAGCCAGGATGAACTTGTGGAGTCGCTAGATAGATAATTACAACCAATGTAATGCCTAATCTTTGTCTATCATCAAAGATCAACTCTGTGTCGTATCCCAGGAAAGCTGAGCTTCAGTCTCGAGTCCCCGACAACGACGCCAATTTGTTAGCTCTCCAAGAAACTCTTTGGGGTTGTAAGCCAAATATGCTTGGTAACTTAAGAAAATATAATTTAGGTATGCTTGGATCAATGGGATAACAAAATAACTAATGAAATGAACAACTCATCATACATTCGAATAAAACAGTGCTTTTAGAGATCAATAATCAGGCAAAATAGTTTAAACAGGGGATGAAGAAAACTAAACTTGGTAACCAAATACAATAAGATGCAAGGTCATACAAGATAGCAAGGATGTTCTCCAATTCAATTTTATGAGTTTAATAAAGAGATGCTAGTCTTTAGAAGCTAAGATAAACCAAATTCAAGCGCAGAGAGACGAAATACATGACCAATCTGATATTGAAGACAAAAGAAAATTGTGATTCTATTATCAAATAAGAGTCTATTACAGTAGAAAAATGTATCCAAGATTTAACCACGGTATCTTAAAAAGATAGGCATTTATAGACTTTACAGCAAGTCCAAGATCCTGAAAAATTGGATCTAGATTTCTAAATATAGAAAGTCAAACTAACTGAATACAATAGGATAATTAAAGAACTAGTTCCTAGGGATCGAACTGTCTTCTTAGTTGATCTTGACATCTGGTCTTCATCACTTCTATGTCTCTGATGTGTCATGGAGGGAAAAGACAAATGTCTTCAAAGGATGGAAATCTTTCAACAACTGTAACCAAAACTTTAGTTGACCAATTAAACATTCACCCCCAAAATCTCCACGAATCTTTGATACTGAATATTTCTTGATTCATTGATTAATATTTTGATACTCACTTACCCTTTAAATCACTCCAAAATCGCTCTATTCCATCTTAGCTTTCCAAAATTCTCATTCTGTAGTTTCACCAGCTACTTCGCCTTTAGATTTGCTAATTAGCTGATGAAAGCTCTGCTTTTCAACAACTAATTGGTTATAATTTCACCTTCTATGCTGGTAAAAGCTTTGTTTTGGTCAAAAAGGAAACCTTTCATATTCAAAACTGTTGTTCCATCAAAAAAATCAGTGTTCTTTTGATTGCTCTCCCTGCAAATTTATAGCAACCTGGGCCAACACCTGTAAATCTGGATGTGTGTTAATCTTTTCCTTCAATTTTTTTATTTTCCTCTTCAAGCGCTTAGCTAACCACCATAAGCTGTTATAATCCTTTCTGATTTTATTCTTCTTCTTTTTGTCTTTAATACTTTCACGTACTAGCTTCCCAAAAGCTGCATTTGTCTTTGCAAAATTCTCTGATAAGGCTTTATATCTTGCCTTTATCACTCTTTCTTGAACCTCCTGTTGTGCTATTATCTCTTTAATCTCCTTAATCTTTTGTGATTTCTTTGATTTCTTCTTTCTTGAGGTTTCACCTTCATCTCTGGGAGTAAAAGCTTCATAATCCTGTGCAATTTCCATGGAGTACGCTAGACTTTTGATGGCTGGACTTTCATCTTCCTTTTTTGGCTCTATATCTGAATTTGTGTATGGAAAATTTAGAACATTTGTCTTTTTCACTGTGGACT
>JASDQU010299430.1:2997-13962 GCA_032191745.1 Picea mariana
CTTGAGAGTGATTTACTTTTTTCAAGTGTGATTTAATTTTTTCAAGTGTGATTTGTGTTATAAAGCATGATTTAATTTCAGCAAGTGTGATTTACTTTCAACAAGTGTGATTCACTTTCTGCAAGTGTGATTTAAATTTTTCAAGTGTGACTTTTCTTTCTTGCAAGTGTGATATTTACTTTTCTTCAACTCAAGAAATATTATAGTTTGGTGACTTAATTAAGTATCTTGAATCCTTGATTTGTGAAATTAAAATTACTACAACCCTTTAGAAAAAACAACGCTACTCTTGCATATATGGTGCCCGACTGTTCATAAGTAAGATACGACCTTAGATTGATAATTAAATGTACAACTCTTTGGTTGCTTATTAACTAATTAGAAATTAATTGAAAATTCCATCAATGTTATTTGCTAATGTATATCCAAACTTGATCACCAACTTGGAAGTGATGATCAACTTGATTCTTGTCATTCCTATTCTTATACGTGGCTTGGCTCTTTTCCAATTGTGCATGTACATATTGATGAACCAAATCTATCTTCTGGATGAAATTCCTGGCTTTGTCTTCATCATTATGTCCATCTTCCATTGAATCTTTCCCAAGAGTGAAGTGAAGAGGAGTCTCAAGAAAATATCCAAAACATTTCTCAAAAGGAGATCTCTGTGTAGAAGAATGTATGGCACAGTTATAGACATGTTGTACATAATACAACTATTCATCCCTAATCTTAGTATGCTTGTTATAATATCCTCAAAGTACGTGTATCACTATCCTATTGACCACTTTCATTTTTCCATTGTTCTATGGATGAAAAGGTGTGCTCTTCTGAAGTTTAGTGTCCATTAAATCCCACAAATTTGACTAACACTTCCCAAAAAAGAGGGAGTATTTATTAGATAAAATGAATGTGGGAAAACTAAAATGAACCAAAGCATGTTGGAAGAATAAATGTCCATCCCTTTTCCTATCACCTATTTCTTACAAGGCACCAAAAGACACATTTTTCTAATTATGTCCACAACAATATATAGATAATCATGACCTTTCCTAGGCATATGAAATACCACTATAAAATCCATAGACACACATTCCCATGGACAAGAAGGCACAGGAAGTGGCATACACAAAGCCATTTTTCCGTTACTTATTTTTCTAGTGCCACACATCACATATATTTTTACATATTTGGACATAGTTTCATATATTCGAGGCTAGTAACAATAGCGTTCCAATTGAGTTATTGGTTTCCCTATACCAAAATGAACAAAAATTTGAGAAGTATATACTTCTCTAATTACGTGCACTCTTTCATCTCGTGGAATACACAATTTACCAAGACAATATAACAATTTTTCATGTACATGATAATCTAATTCTTCCACTTTAGTACCATGGATTAGTGTTTCATAAACATCCTTAAAGTCTTCATCTCTAGACTATTGTTCAATGTAACTTTCATGAGCTAATGAACTATGCTATAAAACAATGGATGCATTAACGAAAGATCTAAATAACATATCAACAACTTTTTTTTGTATACCTTTATTATACATGGTGATGAAATGGAATTGTTGTATGAATCTCATCCACCAGAAACATTATGATTGTGGTATCTTGGTTTTTTATTGGAGATACTACAAATGTTGATGATTCAATTGGAAAATTGTCTCTTTTCCCATCAAATATTGTTTCCACTTCTTCACACTCTGAACCAAATCATACGATTATTTTTCATAAGTAGGATAATTTCTTACTGCACCATTGAAGGTCTCATAATGGTAACAAATTTTTTTCCTCCTTTGAACTAATCACTTGCATCAGTTTCAATCTCAAATCGTTGTTGCAAATATGACAATGCTATAACTGGGGTTGTACTGATCTTTTATTTTAATGTCTCGAAGTATTTTTATTGTTTACCTCCCAATTGAAGGACATGCTTCATACTTGTCAAAGCATGTAAAGGAGATGCAATAAAATAAAAGTTAGCAATGAACTTCCTTTAATACTAAACTTCCCCCATGAAACTTTTAACTTTTGTTACATTATTAGGCTTATGCCACTTCATAATGGCTTCAACTTTAGAGGGATCAATTTTCAATTCACACCCCCTACGATATATCCCAAATAAACTAAAGATGTTTTCCCAAATTCACATTTTGACATCTTTAGGCACAATTTCTCCTTTTTCAAAATATCTAAGACTTTCCTAACATGTTTTACATGATCTTCCCAAATTTTACTAAAAAACAATATATCATCTAAGTATACTATTACAAAATCATCTATGAATGGCTTAAATAAATCATTCATAACCTGCATGAAAGTAACAGGAGCATTACAAATCCCAAAGGGCATATCCAACCATTCAAATAAACTTTGTTTTGTTTTGAAAGTATTTTTCCAAATATCATCTTCAAAAATCCTTGCTTGATATTAACCACTTCTTAAGTCTAACTTAGTGAAATAAGTTGCATTTTTTAATTGATCTAACAAATCATCAATACGAGGAAGAGGCTAATGGTTCTTCACTGTAATTTTATTGAATTCCTGGAATTCGACACACATTCTCCATGTATCGTGTTTATTTGGTACCAACAAAATGGGTGATCCACATGGATAAGTACTTTCTTGGATTACTCCTTTCTCAAGAAACTCCCAAACATGTCTTTTTATTTCATCATTCTCAAGCATTGATAACCTATACATGTCAATGTTAGGAAGAGGTGCATCTTGTTGCAGTTGGATCTCATGTTGTGTCTCTCTCCTTAGAGGTAATCCTTATGGTTCCTAAAACACTTCATCATAGTTAGAAATAATATTACCTAATTCATATTTATGTTTAGGATCACACCCTTTCAAATCTTTGGATTTATCATCGTCCTTAGATTTTACAATCATGAGTACAAAATTCTTTCTTGCATTTACAAGTCTTTTCATTTGTCCTGTAGTAACAAGAGACAAGTTAGTCTTGTCGCGATGGGATCTTACAATATACTCAATACCTTCCTTTATAAGATGATACTTTTTCTTCTCCCTTTATATGATAGATTTCTTGTCATACAAATAAGGACTTCCCAAAACAATTCCACAAATATTAAGTGGTATGACATCTAACTCTACATCATCTATGAACTTAGAGGTGATTGCAAATCTGAGCTTACATTGTTTAGATAAATGTAACTTATCATCTTCACATACCCATTCTAAAGGATATGGTTTTGGATGAGGATTAGTTTCAAGTCCCAATTTCTTAACAATTTCTTCATAAATGAGATTATCTTGCAAACCACTATCAAAGAGTGTATCAATCATAATATGTTTTGAGATAAATCTAATATGAAATAGATCACTTATTTTCCTTCCATCGTGCATAGTTTCATATTTTAAATAACGAGTATTAACACAAAGATTGTACTCTTCAAGCAAACCTTCTCCTTGTTTGAGCTTATACCTAATTAGTATTCAACACCATCACTTGTGCAAATCCAAATTAGCATATCTTTGATCAATAGCTTTGATACCAAACTTGATCTGAAATTAGTGTTAAGAGCTTTGTTTTAAAACCACTAATTCAAATTCTATTAATAGGCTTCTCAATTTCTTGTAGTTTTGTGAAAAAAATGGCTTAATTAATTTGAAATCAGCATTTAAAGAATGAAATTTAAAACCAGAATTGAAATAACATGGGAAATGGTTAGCAAATTGATAACAAAGTTCACCCATATGGTCTATGTCTCTAGGTCAGCTTCAATTATCGAACCAATCAGTTTAGAAGGATGCAAAGTACATCATTACATGCCTTCAATGTGATTTAGTATTTGATGTCCTCTAGGAAGATAGCAATGGATTCTTCCTATAATAAATGAACATGAACTTTCTTATTCTCCCAAGAATGAGGCTTCTCTCAATTGATCTCCCTTCTATCAACAAACCTAACCACAATTATTATTCAAGAATTATTATGTAGAGTATAAAATAGGTCATTGGCACATATCCTTTCTCATAGGAACTCCATATTAATACACAGAATTCCCATGATTCTGATTGGATCCCTTTCTTAGGTATATTTTTTATCCTGAATTATACATCCAACATTTCCCAACTGCCTTGGTTGAAAGCACAAAGTATCATAGAGTTTCCTCTTCAAACATTTGTAGGAATTCATTTTTCCCACAAGGTAGAGTGTTTTCCAATGGAATGTTGGTGATCAACCTGACCCTCTTATGCTATGTCATGCAAGGAAACAACAAAGGAGAAATGGAAATACAACTAGACAAACCCTTTTCTTGCTAAGAGGATATCACTAGATTCTTATTTTTTATGGTGAGTTAGAGCTCAGTTCTCCCTTATATGATTTCTAGAGCAAAATTATGGATATAAGAGTCAAATTCCTCCAAGTCCTCCCTCCAAAGGCATGAAATAAACCACATCTTAATTCAATGGATCATTCCATATCTTGTTCATGCATGGAGCATACTCAATGGTGGAGGTGATTAATTGAAGAAGAGACGTTGTGGACAAAGGATGTAAATGGCATCCTTTCCCTCGGTTATTTTTCCAGAGTCGTTCAGCTACCCCCCTCCAAATCCTCCCATGGATTTTTTGTAATAAGAATCTTTGAATACCAAAAAAACTATTTTCTATGGTAATTTCTAATTGGACCAGTTGTATTTGTGGGGATCCTCCTCGATAATTTATTTCTTTGAACATGAACTTGCACCAACACCACAGCTTCCTAGATGGTTTATACAACATAAGAAGTGATTGGTGATATTTCTAGTGATAATTTAGATCATCATCATACAAATTCATAGTTCTAGTGTGCCTCCTCTCTTTTAGCTCAAATTTTAAAGAATTTTGATCCAAAAATATTTGCAAAATCTTCTAGCCATCCAAATTGGGATGCAATAATGAATGAAGAATATCATTCCTTAATGGTGAACAATGTGTTGGAATACTTAGAAAACATCATCACAAGACTTCATCCTCACTTTGAATTTATCCCTTCTTTACTTCATCTTCCCTCTAAAATTCACCTCAAATCTCTTTGGTTACCTCAAATAAGAATCACTTACTCACATAGAAGATATTCAATAGAATGTGTGTTTGCCAAATGAATGTATCATGATGTGTGTTTATACTTTTTCTAGGTAACCTCTTTCCTTAACTTTAGGATTTCTTGAAATTTATTGTTACAACCAATTTACCTTTTCATTAATGACTTGCAACCAATTAGGGGCTTCTTAACCCATATTGTAACCAATTAGGGGCTTCTTAACCCATCTTTGCGGCTTCCAACTTTGTGACCTCATAACTTCTCAACTGTGAGGAACCATGTGGTGTACCACCTATCACTGGAAATGACATGATGAGGAATATCCATCCCTAAGTGAGTTACATGCATTTACATCATCCTTAGTGACCTTTTTCTTTGATCAACTACAGGTTCGGTAACCACACCTTCGGGGCTTCGTGTGGACTTCATCAAATGCACCCATCACATCTACTGATATCAACCACTCTTGTTGACATTTAACTCACCATAAATCTCAACCACATATATAGGGCTTCCAAACTTATCCAAGGGTTGACATCAATCTCCAAGGGTTGACATCAATGACAACGAACTATCCAAACAAATTGTCCAACAAACTCCCCCTTTGGAATTGATGGCAACACCAACATTGATGGAAACATTGATGCTCCAATACTCATGCTCCCCTTGTGACCATTTATCTTCATCAATGTTTCTCACTCTCCCCCTTTGACATCAATGGAAAAGGGTCTCTTTCCTTTGGGATGCTCCCCCTGTCTTCGTGTATCTATTCTCTCTCCTTTTTTCATGCCTATGTTCTTTCTCTTCACATGTTTCTTTCCTCATGTTGTTGTGACTTCTCTTGAAAGTATACCTTCTCTGAAAAATCCTTTTTTGGCTTCATGCACTTGACTTTTACTCTTCTTATCTCTCTCTTTCTCTTCCTTTCACATCATGGGAAAAATTATAACTCCCCTTGTCGGTATGTCTACCCTTGTCTATATGCTACCAATCTTCCATTCTGAATCTCTTGATGATTTCTCGTCCCTTGAATTTTCTGCAAGATTTCGCGTAGATCAATGTAGGGCTAGATGTAAGTGTTCCCTTTCCTCTCTTCCAGTGATTTCTAATTGTCCATTGGTTCTTCCTCTTGTAACTGTCTTACATATATAAAAATCATTCATTACTTGTCATGTTCACTTGACCATATTTTTCAATGATTTTCTTCTGATGATTTAGCTTATGCTGACTATTTCTCTTTCCCTATTCTATTGTGCCTTTCACTTCTTTCATTTATGTGACCAACTGATTCCAATTGTAGATGCACTGCTATGTATATTCTTTGACCCATGTTATATGTACCTGATAAGTATCCATCTTTGTCTATATGTCACAAATTGGCCATAACTACTAATCAATTGTCCACAATGATGACCCATCTATCATTGTACTATCATGAAGGCTTCACAGCTGCAATTGTCCATCACATATTCATGTTTCTTCAAACTAAATCACATGTGTCCAATGGTTTCCTCTATCTGCAAATCAACCTCTACATGTCTGGAACAACCTATATTGAATATATCCATGCCTGAATACATACATGGAATACAATCATAAATGTTTCCCTGTGTAACTTCCAATTGATAACTATGTGGGAACACTACTTTTCAATCGATCAATCTGTCACTCTGTACTTATGTTATATTACTTCTCTGAATAAAAAAATGAACTCTAAAAGTTGTATCATCTTGCCACAGATTGTTTCCCACTCAAGTCTGCACAATAGCCTTTGTCAGTCATGAAAACTAATTCACAAACAAACAAGTCTACAAAGACTATCAAAGATAGATCAACACCTATGAAAAACAAGTGTCTGAATGATGTAATTCAGCCCCGAATCTTATTTTCTACAATAATACCCTGTTATCATAAAAAGAATTAGGCTTTTGATAAATCAAGGAATGAATGAAAATTGAACTATCTCAGCATAAACTCAAAGAGAAAACCTTAGTATGCTTCTCCTTCTATCCTCCTTCATTCCTCCATTTCCTTTTTCCTTTAAGAAAATTAGAATTGGTTGAGGTAGTTGAATCTCCTCATTAGTTAAGTTAACTAAATAATCAACCAACTTTTTAGTTAAGGGGGAGAAGTAATAGTCATAATAAGGGTTATAAATAAATAATAGCTAGTAGGTGGGACCCCTTGTGAATCCCTTTAGCTCATAACAATCATAACAAAACTAGTTAGTTAAGAAAAACACACCTCCTTGTGACTCCCATCATCATATTCACATTTGACAATTTAGCTCATGATATTTGAAATTATTTCCAAAAATGTATTACTCATATATCCAAAAATAAAACATGTTGTCCAAAAATTCTTGAATTCAACTATCATCTACAATAGATAAAATAAAAACTCAAAATCCATATTTCCCACTCTGAGATGCAATATTTCCTTGATTGTTGCTTTCACCTTTCGATTTTCCTTAATTTTCCTTTGGTTGTGTTGATCCTTTAGGCCTAATTGCGTTGATTACGTGGGAACAATCATCCCTCAAATGCATCCAAGAAGACACAGATTTGTCAGATCCATTAGAGGGTGAGGAAGGGGCAGCAGTGGCTTTTCCCTTATCAAGGGCATGGTGGGCCTCGGTTTTCAACCTTCTTCTAGCATGAGGAATGCACTGGTGAGTGAGTAGGGGCAGCTTGGACAATGGGTTTAATAGGCAGGGGAGTAGGTAGGGATAAATTGGGCCAGCCACGATGTTGGGAGATTGTCGGGTGGACAATCTCTTGCCATCCGTCGTTTTAGGGAACCTCGGGTTGCAATGAGACATGAGGGGGAACGAGAATACTAGGGGCTTGTGGAGCTTGAAAAGGAGGCCTTTCAGGCCTAGGTTGGACCATTCCTTTCCCAATCCAATTGAAAAATCTGGCCTGAAACAACTAGTCAAGCTCTTGTGAGTCAGCATCAAAATGTATGGAGAACCTTGGCCTTCTTGTGCCTATGTTCCAGTTACCTCTCCCTCAGTTGCCTCATCCACGGCTACCTCGGCTGAAAAAAATCATTCCTGCATGCATGATGGATTAGAAAATAGTATTTTCAACAGCCATACATGATATCTCTTTAAAATATGAAATAGATTTTGGATCATCACATATAAATCTCATGCAATCCAATCCATAAAAATTGTTTAACTGTTGCCAATGAGCAGGGGGTGAACAAAGGGCCTAGGATATGCGAGGGGCTTGTAATTAGGAAAAAAATGATAAAATGAGGGGGAAACAAAAAACGTTTACTGCTCAAAGACAACAAGCAATCAATTGTAATGAAAACCAAAGAAAACATCATTGTAATCCAACCAAGACACTGCTACTTCCAACTGCTTCAACAAAGAATTTTTCTTGACTGTAATCAATTTTAGAACAGGGAGTGAGAAATGAATGTGGGAAGGTGAAGGGGTTGTAATTAGCGAAAAAGAAAAATAATGGTGGGAAAGAGAGAGGGTATTGTTCATAAAATTAATTAAGTAATCCATAAAACCATTCTATAAAAAGAAAAATACCAACCAAATGACCACTCTGACCCAATAAACAACTACTATGTATAGCTCAAACAACCCTGTGCATTAGATAGCTCACTGTTCGTAATCAAATATTTAACACAGCTTCATCAAACAAGACAGTATGCATTCCACAACAATCTGTAGGGGAGCTATGTTCCTCTTATTTATCCATTGAATTATTTAAAAAATAATTCCCAAATGCATAAACCATCACTTATTTCCACTCTGTCCAACATCTAAAATCAACCTTTGTTCACAAATATTTCATCCATCAAATACAACTAAAAGGTTTGTGCTCAATTCCGTCCTTTAATTCATTTAATAATTTAATTGCAATGATATTATATTATCACAACACCCGTGCCTATCACTGTTAAAATGCAGGATATTCGTTAAACATACATAGTGGACAGTCAAATCAATAATCCATATTTAAATTGCAAAGATCCTAACTTGCCACTTAAACACACAAACAACAATCACCACTTCAATTCATGCAAGTGGATTTCTGAGACTGTACAGGTCCAATTTCCTTGACTCTAAAACATTCAAAATGTTGGGTTATCCACCCAATACAACAAGGCATCAACAGAAGGCTTGATTTTATGAAAATCGAACAAATTGCAACAAGTCATGTTCAAAAACCTATGATTTCCTCCAATGGCACAATCAATCAATATTGATAACAACACAGTTAATAACCATGCCATAGTTACCACAATGAAACATTCCCTTTTGAAAATTTTAAAACACACAGTCACAGTATCATTAACTCAAACTATCGTGCTAAGCTATCAATCCAACACAAGGAGACAACATACAGAAATGTTCAAATCAATCAAATTGCAATCAAAACCATATTGTGTAAAACCTGAGCTCATCCTTGACGATGCAATTGAATAACCATACTTATTACAATGAATGCAACTGCCATAAACACCCTGATTGCAATGATCATTAGGCCATTGAAAACACATAGTTACAGTAATCATTGACTCATGCTATAGGAACACCACTCATACCAATGCATCAATTACGAAGCGTCATTGTGCATTAATAAATTTAAAAAGTGTCGAGTTATCCATTCAATAAACACGAGGAAACAACTGTGTATTTGATTTAACAACTCATTCTAATTAACCATGCTGAGCTTATTCATCCAATTATAATAGCCATTGTAGTGACTATGAAAAAAAACCAACACCACTGTCACATAATCAATGGGTGAGCCAATGATTCATTCCATTGACAACACACCACCAGTCTAACAGTACACCCAACAGGCCATAAAGGTGTTAGAAAAATAGGACCATTGAGCAATAAAATAAAACAAATGCGGAAATAAAACACAAAATATACACAATACAATAGAGACACAGATATACGTGGTTCACCCAGTGTGGGATACGTCCACCAAAGAAATTGGCAGGTCCTTCCTTTATTATTATCCAGCAAATGAAGGAATACAACCTACAACAAACTCGTTGTAACTTTCTCTTATTTCTCTCACAGTCTCCTATCTCAAAATAAAATATTCACCATAATGCATAGCCACAATACATTTCCCTCATAAAAGAGGATTTCCTTCTAGGTAAAAAAACCCTAACATAATTTCTACCATTAGATCTGCAACCTTATAATGAACGGTCCATATTTACAATGAAATTACAATATACATTTACAAGGAAATTTTTCCTTCAAGGGCTTCACCCCCGAACCCCCATTAGGGGACGCTACCCTCAAACCCCTGTCGGGGGACCACTTTCCCCCGTACCCCACAGAGGGGGTAACCCCCCTCTGCACTCCCCCACATGGAAGAGTTTACATACTTCTGGGGTGTAAATACTTCATGGGGTATAAACACGGCTGAAAATAAAAGGCCTCTAAATCAGGAAGATAACCAAGCTCAACAACCAACAATCTCCCACTTGGAGACTGATCTCAATAACTCCATCGTTGTTGTATATGCTGGACTCTGAAACTTATTGGACCTGGAAAATTTCTCATCTTCATCTTCATTCTTGAAGACCAACTGAAACTAAGCACAAACTTAGTTTCTCCCTGGTTACTCCCTTTGTTAACATGTCTGCAGGATTCTGGCTAGTGAGTATCTTTTCCAATTTCAAATGTCCATCTTCCAAGGAGGATCATATGAAGTGGTACCTCAACTTTATATTCTTAGTCTTCAAATGGAAGGTTGAGTTATTTTCAAGATGAATGGCACTCTCACTGTCATAGTACAACTTGCTATTCTCATGCTTCTTTCCCAATTCATCCATAAACCTCTATAACCAAATCATCTCTTTACTAGCCTCTGTAGCAGCAACATACTCTACCTCTATTGTTGAAAGTGA
>JASDQU010299432.1:0-14096 GCA_032191745.1 Picea mariana
GCTTAAGTGGGGAAATTTTTTTTTCAAAGATATATTTGAAGAGTGGATATCATCAGATTCGTATGAGAGAAGGTGACGAATGGAAAACAACATTCAAGACAAATGAAGGTTTGTATGAATGGCTTGTCATGTCGTTTGTCTTGATGAATGCACTGAGTACCTTTATGAGGTTGATGAATGAAGTCCTAAAGGAGTTCATCGGGAAATTTGTCATCGTGTATCTGGATGACATATTAGTTTTTAGTAAGACAAAGGTTGAACATTTGAAGCATTTGGCTATTGTGATGAAGAGATTACAGTAGGAGAAGTTGCTGATAAACATGAAGAATTCCTCATTCATGAAGACAGAACTCATTTATTTGGGGTTTGTTATTTCTGCAAATGAGTTGAGGATGGATCCAGATAAGGTGGAGGTAACCAAGAATTGGCCATCACCAAGGAACGTATTTGAGGTGAGGAGTTTTCATGGACTGGCTAGTTTCTACCGGAAATTCATTAGAAATTTCAGTGGAATTAGTGAAGCAATGATGGATACAGTGAAGAAAAGACATAAATCTTTTCACTGCACTGAAGAGGTTGACAAGAGTTTCAATTTATTGAAATGAAAGATTACGGAACAACCGGTCTTGGTGTTGCCAGATTTTCAAAAGACATTTCAGGTGAAATGTGATGCAAGAGGGTTTGCCATATGAGCGGTCTTGAGTCAAGAAGACAAGCCGATTGCATATTTCGGTGAGAAGTTGAATGAGGTGAAAGAGAAATATTCCACGTATGATAAAGAATTCTATGCCATCATACAGGCATTGAAGAAATGGAGGCATTATTTGATTCCAAAAGAATTTATTTTATATAGTGATAACCATGATTTACAATTTGTGACTCAACATGAAAAGTTGAATCAGAGGCATGTTAAATGGGTTGAATACATGAAAATTTTCACTTTTGTGATAAAACATATTTCTGGTACTGCTAACAAAGTTGTTGATGCTTTGAGTAGGAAGTCTTTGTTGTTGCAGGAGTTCAAAGTCAGGATGTTAGGCTTTGATGATCTTAAGGACATGTATGCAGATGATTCAAACTTTAAGGAAGCTTATGAAGCAGCTGAGAATCCAGTTCTCAGAGACAAAAGTCAGTGGATAGAGTATGTGATCCAGGACGGATTACTGTTCAAAGGGAATCGACTGTGTATTCTGAATTGCTCCATGAGGGAGAACTTGTTGAAAGAGAAGCACAACGGTGGATTAGCGGGACATTTTGGCCATGATAAGACATTTTCAAAGCTGAGCGAGTCATACTTTTGGCCAGGGATGCGGTCAGAATTCAAGAGGTTTGTGGATAGATGTAGGATTTGCCAGCATTCAAAAGGAAGGAAGCACAATGCGGGTTTTTATGCATGGACTTCGTATTGGGATTATCGAGGACACCAAGAGGTGTTGATTCAATCTTTGTAATAGTTGACAGGTTTTCTAAGATGGCACATTTCATTCCATGCCAGAAAACCAGCGATGTGACTCATATCGTAAATTTGTTTTTCAAGGAGATAGTTTCACACAGGGATACCAAGTTCATAGGGCATTTCTAGAGAACATTATGGAAGAAGCTGGAGACTAATTTGATGTTTAGTTCTGCTTATCATCCTTAGGCAGATGGACAGACAGAAGTGGTCAATAGAAGTCTGGGAGACTTGTTGAGAAGCTTGGTGAAAGAGCACCATAGCAGCTGGGATAGCATTCTACCGCAAGCAGAGTTTGCTTACAATGATTCAGTGAACATGAGCACAGGGAAAAGTCCATTTCATATTCTATATGGAATGCAGCCAAGAGTTTCTGAACTGAGGGATTCAGAACAGACTGATACTAGTAGTGCTAGTGTAGGAGAATTCGTTGAAGCGATGAAGAAACTTCACAGCCAGGTGAAGGATCGACTATTGAAATGAAGTCAGGAGTATAAGCACAGAGCAGATCAGCATTGGAGACAACTTCTAGTTTGAAGTTGGTGATCTAGTTTTGGCACATTTGAGGAAGGAAAGGTTCCCAAGAGGAACATACAACAAGCTGAAGATGAAGAAAATTGGGCCATACAAGGTCTTGAAGAAATACAAAACTGATGAAGCAGGAGCAGAAGGTGATGATCAACCAGAGATCTAGTGACAGAAGCAGATGCCAGTTGCAGAAAAGCCACAGATGGAGCAAATACTGAATAAAAGAGTGGGTAAAAAAACCAGAAGGAAAGAATATTTTGAATATTTGGTCAAGTGGAAGGGACACCCAGTTGAAGATGCCAGCTGGGAGACTGAAGTAGAAATTTTGAAGCATGGACATACCGTGCAGGAGCTCATGGATAGGAGCCCATGCAAATTTTCAAGCGAGGGAGTATGATGCAGGAGCATCCCTCATGACAAGCAAAACCAACATGGAAGCAGAAGCCAGCTGCAAGACGTCCAGTGCAAGTTTTTCAATTTTTAAATTTTCCCTTGAAGTTGATGCGATGAATATAAATGAGATCATTTAATTCAGGAACCTTGGTAAAAATTTAATAAGACCTCAAACCATACGCTCTTGTCTGAGATAGACAGAGGCATTTATAGTAGTAGTTGCAGGTAGATAGAATTGAATTATTAGATTAGATAGTTCTAGAAGGAAGAGGGAAAAACGAATATAGACACCCTCATTTGTATCATTGTAACATTAACAACATGAGTAAGAAGAGTCTAGATCATAGGAGAATAGAAGAGAGTTGTAGAAAACACCCATGTACAGATCTTGAATTAATAGAAGAAATTGATTCAGATTCATGGTTGTTGTGTTATTCTCTGTGTATGTGTGTTGAATGCTCTTCTTATGAATATTACTTCCTATTATGCATTTGTTATCATGTTGTGTGTATGATTTCATGGGTTAAGATCGAAATCTGAGAGGAAGTGAGGTGAGTTACAATTGTTTCTCTCTTGAGCAAGGATTCCTACAAGGAGTGCAGTTGAATTCGTCCGCAAGGAGTGCATTGACAGAAGGCTCGGGAGTTAAAATATTGTTCTCAATTCACTTAGAAGCGAAAGTGGGTTGCTAGAGCCGTGGAAGGAGTGTGCAGGCTAAGAAGAGTCTCGGTCATGACACTGAGCAGAAGTATTGAAGGACTGCTGCTACGGGCATATGCAAAGTCAAGGAAGCTTGAACAGTTGAAGTGTTCGCAGGCTTGCCACAAGGAGTGCATGCAAAGAACCTCGTTGAGGTCAAAGTAATTTAGCAAATATCAGGAAGGATAGGCCTCTGAGTCGTTGAAGATCAGCGTAAATAAGTGTGACTTGAAGTCGGGGAGAAACGTCACAGGTTGGCGAAGCGGTGAAGGAATCTCGTAGAGAGATACCCTTTTCATTTCGTGGACTATACAAGGAAGAACGGATGATCAAAATATTTTGAAGAGATTTCATGAAGTTCTGAGGATCGTTAGGTCTTGCAGAGGTGCAAGGAGATTACGGTGAGAATATTCAAAAGAGTTTGAAGCTCAGGAGGGGCAGAGCCATCGATTCCGAGTCACAGGATTCGTAGAATCTACACGTGGTATCATGTATCAGGGACTCGGGAGTTGAAGCCCCAAAAGTTGTGGAGCAAGAGCAGCGATATCGCGAGACGCGATATCCCTACAAGATTAGAGTTGCTCATTGAGGAGGACGCATGTAAGGAGATTCTCATCTCAGAGACTCGGACATTGGAGGACCGAAAGGGAAGCCCTTTCTCTTCGCGAGTGGCGAAGTGGCAAGAAGGCTAAGAACCATCCATATGAGGGAACAGGTGGCGAGAGATCGATAGATCTCGTGAACTTGGGAGTTCGTAGGGTGAAAGCCCAAGTATTGGGTATTCAAAATCGTGAGGCGTGAGGACATGAAGCGGAGAAGTGGCAAGAATATTGTAGCCATCCATCTGAGGAGGACAGGTGGCGAGAGATCGTGATATCTCACGAACTCGGGAATTCACAGGTTGAGAGCCCAACATTGGGTACTCAAACTCGCGAGGTCGCGAGGTAGTGAGAGAAGGACGATCATTGGATCCAGATCATGGAAGGACCATTACATTTGCGCGAGGGATCGTGTCTCGGGACCTTGCAAGAAAAGGTCCAAGAATTTGAGCACGGGGATCACAAGGTTGCAAGAAGGCGATATCCCAACAGCTAGAGATCAGTGTGGGCCATAGCAGAGTCGACGAGTGGAGTACAGGTGGCACAAAGGATTCACGAGTCGCAAAGTGCCGAGGAGCCGAGATGCATGTGGGCACCGAGTCGTGAAGTGCCGAGGAGCCAAGGTTTGCGTGGATGCGTGGCAGAACGTAAGGTGGGACCGCACGGCCAACAGGTGGACACACGTTGGGTAGAGATAGAGTCAGTATTCCATTGAATTCTTGCATCTTGAGGACTCACGGAATAGGAGGGGGAAAGCCCGATGATCCAACCCACGAGGTTGCGAGGTTGCGAGTAGTGAAATTCAGTGAGGGAGGAGTCAACTCAGAGTTGATGGATCGCATCTCGAAGGATCGCAACGGGAGGCACAAGAGTTTGGCTCACAAACTCATGAGGTTGCGAGGTTGCAAGAGGCACTAACATTAAGCTTATCCCACGGTTGCATGAAGAAGGAGCTATACCCGTATCACCAGATCGAGTATCGCAAGATTTAAAGTGAAGAGTTGGAGGTTTTGAGTCACGAACTCGCGAGATTGCGAGATGTGGCTGACCTCGAAGAAAGATTGTTGTGGGTGCAGATTTCTTGATAGGGAAATAGAAGAACCTTCGAGTTCTTCGAGACGAGAAGAAGAAGGTCCTGTGAGAGCGGACGTGCCTAGGTGGTGCGCCCCTATGTCACAAGGTTGCCTGGAAACTAGTCCAAAATCATCCTATAAACATCGATCCTCTATCGGATATAATCCTCTTAGGAACTCCATGCAGCCTCACAATCTCATTGATGAAAACTCTAGCTATGTTGGGTGCCTGATACATCGTACGCACTGGAATAAAATGATCACTGGTCATCAGAGTGTCAACTAACCCAAAAATCGAGTCGTGCCTTCTTACTGTGGTAATCCTTTCGGATGTCTATGTTTATCCTTAACCTTCTTAAATTCTAAAAATCTTCCCACGTAGTTGATTATCTCTGCCTTCATTCCTTTCCAGAAAAATAAGGGTTTAGGGTCTTCCCTCATCTTCGTGACTCCCGGGTCAGCCATGTACACTACTCTATGAGCCTCATTTAGGATCAAACTCCTCAACTTGTCGTTTGGCAGTACATAAATTCAACTTTTAAATCTCAAAAATCCATTGTTGTCCATAGTAAATCCTTCAAAATTGGTACCATCATTGTGTTTTGTCCGATAAAATCCTTGACCTCTTTGTAATATTTATCATCATGATATAAAGTTAGAATCCTTTCACATAGATTCATTTGAAGAGGCATCACCTAAAATATGTGTGGTCTCCGAATCAACACATCCGCCACTCTTTTCACTATTCCTTTTATGTAATTAATCATGAAATTGTACTCGCTAAAAAATTCTGACCAACGTCATTGTCGCAAATTCAAGTCACTATGCGTAAAGATGTCTTGCAGTCCACCATGGTCTATTTTAGTTCAAATTTTCGTCTAATAAGGTAGTGTCTCGAAAATATCAAGGCATATACAATGGTTAAAAACTCCCAATCATGTGTTGCATAGTTCTCCTCATGCCTTCTCAAGTTTCTCGAGATGTAAGTGATCACTCGACCATCTTTCATCAAGACTCTTCTTAAGCCTTCCTTAGATGTATCAGTGCATACCAAGAAGTTTGTGTCCATGTCATAGAAATTTAGTATTGGTGTTGTTGTCAACAAATACTTGAGCCTCTGAAATTCTTCTACGCATTTCTTTGTCCAAACGAATTTTGTGTTCTTCTTATGAAATTCTGTAATCAGATTTTTTATCTTAGAAAAACCCTTGACGAACTGTCGATAGTATCCTGCTAAACCCATGAAGCTACACACTTCATGGACATTCGTCGATGCAGGCCATTCCATAATAGCCTCAACCTTTGTTGGATCCATGACGATACCTTCACCGGAGATGACATGTTCTAAGTAATGAAACCAGGATTGATAAAACAAGCATTTTGACAATTTCCCATACAATTGTTCTCACATCAACACTGTAGTACCAAGTGGAAGTGCATGTCATGCTCCTCCATCGTCCGAGAGTAAATCAAAATATCATTAATGAATACTTGAATGAACTTGTCCAAGTATTCACGGAACATCCCGTTCATCAAACTCATAAATACCCCTAGGGCTTTCGTTAGTCCAAACGGTAAAACAATATACTTGTAATGTCCAAACCTCATCTTAAAGGTAGTCTTAGGGATGTCATCCTCCTTGATCCATAACTCATGATACCCTGATCTCAAGTCGATCTTTCAAAACACTGTTACAACTTTCATCTGATCAAACATATCATCAATCCTTGGCAACGGATATTGATTCCTTATTGTTGCCTTGTTCAATTGACGGTAGTCAATGCAGAGTCTCCACGACCCAACCTTATTTCGTATGAAAATAACAGGCGCACCCCACGGTGACACACTTTTACGTATAAGTCTTAGATCTAGAAACTCCTTCAGTTGCATTTTCAATTCATGTAACTCCGGGTTCGACATCCGATAATGCGTTCTTTCTATGGGTTAAGTCCCCAGTTTTAGGTCTATGGTCAATTCTAATTCCCTCTCTGATGACATCTCAGGTAACTCCTTAGGGAAGACATCCGCAAACTCTCTAACCATCAAAAGGTGTTCTAGACCTTCCGCTACTCCCTTCTTGTTTAATGCAAGGATCGTACAAATCTTACATCCCTTGCACATGCTCTTGCATAGCTGCAAGGAAGAGATGAACCTCAGGGAGAATCCTTGGTTCCAACCTACAATCACGCGTCTTTGTCCCTAATCATCGACCAAGCTTAATCATTTCATCTTACAGTTGAGTATTGCCTCATGTGATTCCAACCAGTCTATATCGATCACAACGTCATATGATCCTAATATCATGACGTACAGGTTGGCCCTAGTGACAAACTCTCCTAGATTAAGGCTACAGCTTGTAACCTTCTCTCCACTCTTTGTTTTGGCTCCCAAATCCATTTCTACAAAGATAAACTCATCCTGTTCGATTGCTTTTACCTTAATTTTTTTCACTGCTTCCCCAAAAATGAAACTCTTTGTAGCACCTGGATGTATCAAAATTCCAAGGGTCTGGTCAGTGATGGTACCTGATGTCTCGAGCACAGTCGACTGGTGCCCTGCCTACCGGTTATTCACTGCTACATGCATCCGATGGGCCTTTCCTAATCTCCCACGGTAGTGGGTCTGACTGGTCCAGATGCTCTAGCCCTCTCCATTGGGCAGTCGCATTGGTAATGTGACTCCGCACATGTCCAATGTCGTTTCTTCGATCTAGTACTCCTGGTGCCCGAAGTAGAAGTCGACAGCCCACCGGCCTCAAACCCTAGTTTGTTATGTTGAATAAGCCTAAACTGTTGTTGTTGGTGGTGTTGTGGTCCTCGGTAAGGAGTCTACTACTAAGGCATTGGTCGTCGAGGTGTAATGAAAGTGAATCCTCTCTCGAAGCCATGATATCCTAGTGAGTTTCTATCTAGTGTCTAATGTTGTTACGCACCAGATGACCCCTTCCCCGTTGGTCTCACTAGAGTCCTCCTATGAACCCTGCTGATAAGCTCCTCCTCTGCTATGAGAGCCTTCTGGACAGCATCATGCAAGGTCTAAGGAATCAAAATTCTAACATTTTCAGGAATTTTGACATTCATCCCAAAAAAGAACCTGTTGACCCTAAGTTTCTTGATATTCAAGTGTGGAGCATACAAAAGAAACTCCATAAAACGGGCCTCCCACATGGGCACCATACAACCGCCTTGTCACGAGGCATTGAACTCGTTGAGCTAACGCTCAATGAATTCCTCCGATAGATACATATCTCGGAACCGTTCCTCGAACAGTTCCCATGACATGTCTTCGATGGCCATGTTCAATTGTGGTAGAAGCATCATCCACCATAGAATATCGCTCCCCTTCAATTGAAATACCGCCATGTGGACCTTCATGTTAGAGGTATAGTCACAAAGTGCAAATCACATCACCATATTCATGAACCATTCCTTGGTGGATACGTCGTTTGGGGCACCAAACAACTTAGGAAATTTGACTTTCTTGAGTTCATGGTGAATGCTACCAGTATCGACTGGAGCACGCGGTGGACCCTCAGGGGGTGTCGCCGCCCTAGCCTCATCTTTGTCCAAACGGCTGATCGGTGCCTCAGACATTCACTAAAAATACCTCATCAGCCCAACCACATCGCCCATAACTATTTGTTCCTTCCCGACAACCTATTCATCTCCCTGGGGGTTAGACCCCTCAGGCGTGGATGCTACTAGGGGCATCACGCCTCCTCCCCTAGCACCTCGTCATCTTCCTCTGCGAAGTATTCTAACAATGATTACCTGCATGGATACAAATTAAATTAATTAGCAACCTTATAATAAAAAATCAAATCAATGAAGGCCATAGTGATGCCATGTCGTGGGTCGAACCGGCTTTGATACCATATGTAATGACCCCAATTGTTACAACTACAAGCAACGCAAAGCAAGTGATTTTTTTTTTGTTTGTTTAAGTAGGAAGGAAATCAACAACAATAATCAATCAACACCACTTGACGATGAACACAACTTACGCATTCAGGCAACACACAACAATGACTCAGCATACTAGCATATCAAGAAACTGGACGAAACATGCGATAGACAATAGACAGATAAAAATGACTACCCAACCGACACAAGGAAGACAATGCCTACAAGCTAAAGGACAATATCAAAAAACTTGACACAACGGCTTTGACGACTAGTAACTAAAAACCTCGATGGTGTGCAAAACCAAATGCATTGAGGCATTACAGAACCAAGTACCAACATCAATTACAATGAACAAACTCCCACATTAGGAAGCACAAGACTTCGGCCAGATTATCATTCACATCTATCCATCATGTCGTGCAACGATCCCCTCATCAAGAATCATGTCGTCACAAGGAGATAGGCGTCACAGTAACCATGGTGCAACATAACATATCTAGACCTTTAACCCACGCTAAATCTCTCACACTAGGAGACTGAATCATTTGTCAATAAATACACGAAGACTACACCCAAGTACCCAAGCAAAAAGTTGACAAGACGCAAGGTGACATCACTTAAATTAAATTGCGAAACTAACCAAAGGATTTCTTGTTTTCTTATGAGGCCGTTTTTTAGGAATCTCCCACACTGTAAAAAAAAATAATTGAATGATATCTAGAAATGCATGTGCACAGATATTATATTTTAATTCTCCATATGGTAGAATTTTATGTGAAAGCTAGCTTACTCATATGTGATACAATAAATTAGCACTTACATTTGTTGTGCCAAATTAGTGTTTACCATCGTAAACAAAGTAAAGTATTATATTAAGAACTTGAATTCAAGGGGTTTTCTTTTTGGATTAAAGATAACTTCCACCTCATCTTATCAGTCAGTTTAAAATTGTTGTCTAGAAATCATTATTCTATCTAATGACAATATGTTAACTAACAATATCCTTGCCTAACGACAATATGCCAACTAACAACAATATGCTAACTAGCAATGTGCTAACTAACAATATGGTAAGTAACATTGCTAACCAACAACAATATGCAAACTAACAATTGATATCTAACAATATGCTATCAACGATAAATTTTTTGTCTAAATAACAAATAAATTCATTGTCAGACAATCAATAGCTACCTATTAATAAATCCATGTCTAACATAATAGCCGTGTCTATTAATATTGTTGTCAACAATTATTAACGCTATCCATTATTAAACGATGTCGAGAGATGACAACTTTGTCTAACTCATATCATTGTATATCAAGGATTTCCTGCATAACAAATTTATATTATTATCCATTAATAATGATTCACTGTCAAAAATATTATATTATAATTAACGATGAATCATTGTTTAGCAATATTATATTGTTATCCATTAATAAAGTCCATCCAGATTGAGATTGTTGTCCAATAATAATAATTATGTCCATTAATGTTCACTATCAGTCCATGCCAATGCCACTCCATTCAAATGCCAATCCAATTCAATCGCTATTCAATATGTTGTCAACAAGTTATTCACATACTAAAAATCGTTGTCTAAATATAATCGCTCTCTAACAAGAGTTATTTTATTTTGGATACATCCTTGTCACATAAATAATGTAAATAAGTAGTTTTCTAAATAATCACTGTCATAAATATAATCGCTCCCTAACAAGAGTTACTATATTTTGGATATATCATTGTCATATAAATATTGTAAATATGTAGTTGTCTATTAGATAAAACGCTATGTGAAAGTTGGGTAAATCGCCCCAAAATCATGGAGCGAATGTTGTGTAGGGTTGGGTAAATCGCTTAGAAAAACCCAGACATAAATAAATTCGCAGCTATCTTTAAATTCATAGCCATATTAATAAAATAAATACAGAGATGCTCATTCAATGCAGAGATTAACCATTCTGGGATTGATCATTCAAATCACCTGGTATATACAATTAAATTGCATGGTATATACAAATGGTATATACAAAATCGCATGCTAAATAATCAATGGTATATACAAGGTCGCATGGTAAACAACAATGCTATATACAAAATCGCCTGGTAAATAACAATGGTACATACAAAATCGCATGGTAAACAACATTAGTATAAGCAAGAAATAAATCGATGTCAAAAATATATACAATATACACAACATCAATTACAACGTAGTCACCCACAGTCAAACATTTGTCGTCTATCATATATTAGATAAAAACGCAGTGACAAGTTTGCTTACTTGCAGAAATGAATTGAAATCACATAGTTAATTTCTGGGTTTGTTTAAGTGCAGGCATAAATGGAACACGGAGGTAAATTAACGCAGATATAAATTAAATGTAGAGACTAATCACCACAAGAACACTCAGAGATAATCAATCACAAGAAAATGCAGAAGTAATCAATCACAAGAAGGCACAAGGATCAGGAATTAATCATAAGAGAAAAAGGCAGAGATAAGTAAGTGCTAGATAACTAGGAAAAATTTATCCTTCACTTATTATCCATGCATAGGAAAGAAGGGCATTTGAATATATAAGTCTTTAAACAGCAAAGTGACAACCGTCGATTCGGCTCCTGGTTGACTACTCAGGCACAGACTAATAACTTAAGGGATAAGGTACAAAAGATAAAAACCCAATTTTCTTTGTATTAATCAATAAAAAAAAAATGCAAAAAATTCCTTGCAATCAGAGGTTGGGTTTTCCATGGGAAATCAATTGAAAATATAGTGAGCATAAGGATAAAATGACTTTGATTTCTTTGATCAAAACATTGGGCTCATCAAGACAAATTGCAGAAAGATAAAATGAAATCTCTGGAGGGTGTTACGCCGATTAAACATAAACTTTAACATAGTAGAAGTAAATTACTGAAAGCACAGGAAAATACTTAAACTACCATTCAATACAAATGTACACATGTGTATCGTAGCCAAATGTGAAACCTTCGAGTCATTGTCCTGTGCGTGCTCCATCCAACTCTCTCTTGCCGATCGATGTGACCTCACTAGTACCCCCCAGCCAAAACTAGGGGTACTCTTCTTCCCCCTGAGCCCCCTGAGCCGCAAAGTGTCCATGCACACAATATCAGAGAATGCTAGCACCTAGCTCGTCTTGCAAGGTCGAGCTACCACTCGTTACTCGAGCTTGGTATCCCAACTCCCACAAGAGAAAGTTCAGTCAAGATAAATTTCAGCAGCCTAACATTATGCAAAACGATCATTTCCATACTCCTCCTCCTCCATCATTTTTATAGAGATTTTAAGTAATTACTTTCCCAAATTATCATTAAATTCTTTTTCCATTTAATTAATTTTGAAAAACCTCTCTCGTACACATGTTTCCCGATCTCCTAGTTGCACTAGAAAATCAATTTTATTAATTAATTTATTATTCCTATTTCCCTCACCCACCTAAATCATTCCTAAAAAGGCTTATCAGTGTCCCAAAATTCCCTTACACTTCTTAAATGAATTACGCCTTACTTAATTCCTAGTTGAGTTCATAATTAGAAAGTTCCAAAGGCAACATTCCTTACTAAGTTAGACATTCATATTTTTCCTTACGTTTCCCATTTTCTTTAAGTTTCCCCCTTTTTCCTTTTTAACTAAAAAAACAATTTAGCAAGTGTAGATAAAACAACCCTTTTACCCTTTTCCATTTTAATTAAAAATTAATTTAGCAAGTGTAGATAAAAACAACCATTTACCCTCTTTTCATTTTAAGTTTTAACTAAAAATTAAATTAGCAAAAGTAGATAAAAACAACCATCACCCCCTTTTTAAAAATTTAATCCTCCATTATAATTTTGACTTTAATAAATGAGTTTGAATTTCTTACCCCCCTTCTTGTTAAATGTTTATTTATTATTATTTTTTTTGACCACATGTTCTTCTTAGTCCTAGGTTTTAATTTCACTAGGCTAAGCGACAATTCTTAAGGGAAAAATTAGTCATTAAACTTTACTTATCACATCATTGATTTTAAGGACAACTAGGTTTATTCACTTACTAGTTAAAATCGCGACGTGCCATTTAGGATGTACTACATGCTCCAACGGTGCCACTCGCCTCTTTCCATTTTCCTTGTGTGATGTGCCCTTCAAGACACACTACGTGCTCCAAGGGTGTCACTCACCTCTTTCTGTTTCCCTTGTGCAACGTGCCCTTCAAGACGCACTACGTGCTCCGAGGGTGCCACTCACCTCTTTCAGTTTTCCTTGCGCGACGTTCCCTTCAAGATGCACTACTTGGTCCAATGGTGCCGCTCACCTCTTGACTAAATTTGGTAGACATCAAACCCCTGGAGTCAATACTCCACTAGGTGATCTTGTGGGATACTAAGGGCCTCTAAGGAATAAGAGCCCCACCTTATTGCCTGCCCCTTAGAATCATCGCGAGTGACTATCATAGTCTGCCCTCATGGCATCGTGGGTCTTCTCTAAATGGGTAATCATTAACTTACAATTCGAACCACAACAAGAGTCCTAGTAGGTTTTGGCAGGGCTACTGCCACACCTCTCCCTCAATGTTTGTGGTTTTTCTGTGTGACCCCTCTACTCAACATGTGAGTTTGTTCGACAATCTATCATCAGCTTACATCCATCAGCAAATCGTGCCAAAAATAATAGTCAATCATCATAACATCTAATCATATGTACATATGTCATATCAACAACATTCAAACCCAATAGTCCACTACCGGACTCGATCCAAAGTCCAAGGTGTTTCATCAATGCCTATGCATGCTCGAGGTCCAAAGTCTTGCACACTCATGAGAACCTAGTCAATAACACCTATCTATGTAAATACAACCAAATAGCATATCATCAAATCCATAATTTCTCTTAATCATAATCAAAATGACCAATAGATATAATAACCCGCATCACTTGCAAACAAGTGTCCTCAAAGAATAAGTTTGGTCAGTGCGCGGAAGAGTGGGATGTTACAAAATTACATTTCACTAAATAATTCAAACCCTAATACTATAAATCTACTAAAATAAAACTCCAAGATAAATAATTCAAACAAACCTGAAATAAACTTACATTTCACTAAATAATTCAAATCCGTTGGTTGTGGAGCCTAATTATCTTCTTGATTCAGAGGTCCTTTCTTTTAGTCGTGTTTATACCCCATGAAGTATTTACACCCCATAAGTATGTACACTCTTCCATGCGGGGGAGTGCAGAGGGGGGGTACCCCCTCTGCAGGGTCCGGGGGGGCTATCCCCCTGGCTAGGGGGTCTGGGGGCAAGCGGGCCCCCAGCGGGGGTTCAAAGGCGAAGCCCCCAAAGCAAAAATTGCTTTGTAAAAGTATATTGTAATTTCATTGTAAATCTGGACTGTTCATTATAAGGTCGCAGATCTAATGGTAGAGATTATGTTAGG
>JASDQU010299433.1:0-13959 GCA_032191745.1 Picea mariana
ACAGTATATATTCTATAAAGATTTACATTCTCTTTTCTTTTTTCAAAATAAACAAAATCATTTTAATAGCATTATCTTTATGATTCCAATTATTAATATTAATATAAAAAAATTTCATCTCTATATTTTTATGATTTTAATTATTAACATTAATATGAAAATTTCACTTAATTTTGCATTCCCATTCCTTAGGTCAGGGAATATGCTACCAACATGTTACCATAAAATGAGGCTCTGCTGTAAATCACTTAAAACAATATAATTGTTAGTCAGAATCAAACCTACGAGTTATTTGATGAAGTTTAGAATTCAAACCGTACCTATAGAAAGGACCAATAAAAAAAATTATGTTATAATTAAAATTATTAATTATAAAAAAATAAATTAAATGGATACGCTTTGTGAACTCTTTACATCCTAATGTGTATATTATATGTTCATTTCAAAAAAATTTAAAGACGTGTATTTCAGATTGATACACACTGCATACATGAGTCCAGACACATTTTTCAAGAAAGGACACGAATTTGTTTTGCAAAGGATAAGCATACACTCTCCGCATACAAGTAACCTTAATCCACTTGACCTTCACTGTCTGCATACACCTAACCTTAATCCACTTACGGTAGGAGGAAGTTGTAACATCATAATCAGCTACATCATTTTCCTTTTTTCTTTCTACAATTTCTAAAAACTGAGGATTGCTGAGGTATCACAAAGTAGTCGTAAGATAGGGTTTTCTCTTCTTTTTTCTTTTTTTCTACAATTCCTTCAAACTGACGGCTCTCTGAGTATGACAAAGTTGCCATAGTATTTGAATTATTGAATTTTTCTATTTTTTTTTGACAAACGGACGGTTCTGAGGAGCGTTAAGGTATCACAAAGTTCCCATCGGATTTGAATTATTGACCTTTTTTCTTCTACAATTTCTACAAACTGACGGCTCTAAGGAGTGTCAGGGTATCACAAAGTTGCCATAGGATTTGAATTATTGGCTAGCTGAGGACAAAACCAGCCGTCCTATTCTCTATGGGCGAACTACATCCTTTTCACAGATTAAATGTTGTTGTCGACATGGCCGAAGGTTTTAATTTTTCATTTGGAAAAAATTTCACGTCACAGTTACATGTCAGCATTTAAATCTCTTAGCACCGCGTGCGATTATAATTTCACATTTCGAGTCGAATGATGTTTATAACATCGATTTTTTTATTTCTATGTTTATTAGCTAATCGGAATGCTCCTTGTTCTGGTATGATTCCACATTCTGAATCGAATAATTCTTATAGCGTCGATGGTTTTACTTCTATTTTTAATATCTAATCGGAATGCTCATTCTTCTGTAATCTGACATTCAACAGAATCGGGCCATGGAGAGGTCTGGATCTTTGGCTTCGGCGTCTACTCTGGGCTCTATATTATTTGTGATATCGTTCTTCCAAACATGGAAATTTAGGTTAATTGCAGAGGCTAAGACTGTGCCCGTCCCTGCAGTTTTTTTCTTTGGCGACTCTTACGGTGATACCGGAAATAATGATTACATCTCAACAACTATCAAAGCCAATTATCCTCCTTATGGCCGAGATTTCATCCACCATATTCCCACAGGACGTGTATCCAATGGAAAACTTATTCCTGACTATATTGGTGAGTACGCTTAATACTGATATCATTGAATTTCGTTGAAATCCTATGAGAGCTTGTAAAAACATTGTCCAAAAAATTTAAAATATAATCCATGTTTGCAGTTGAAGGGCTGGGTGTCAAATATTTGCTACCACCATATCTTGACCCTAAGCTTCAGGACTCGGACTTAATAACAGGCGTTAGCTTTGATTCTGCGGGAACTGGTTTAGATAACATTACCAGTAAAATACTGGTACGAAGTTTTTAATTGATAAGTAATATTGGATTTGATGCTCTCTGCTTAGATCAGTTTCCAAATTATTCATAAGACTAATTGCTAGTGTGTAAGTGTAGGAGGTTATACCGTTCTGGAAAGAAATCGACTACTTCAAAGAATATAAAACGAGATTGATAGGGTTGGTCGGACATGAACGAGCCAACATGATTTTGAGCGAGGCAATATATTTCATCGTCATTGGCACAAACGATTTCATTGTGAACTACTATAGATTTTCATTTCGTTCTGCTAACTTTACTGTTTCACAGTACACGGATTTTCTCCTGCAGATATACGCATCTCACATCAAGGCAGGGAAACAATAAGTTTCTATCTACATATTTTCTGTTTGATCGCTACGACTAAGGAGACTTGCACTGATTCTGACTAGATTATNTCCAAAAAATTTAAAATATAATCCATGTTTGCAGTTGAAGGGCTGGGTGTCAAATATTTGCCACCACCATATCTTGACCCTAAGCTTCAGGACTCGGACTTAATAACAGGCGTTAGCTTTGATTCTGCGGGAACTGGTTTAGATAACATTACCAGTAAAATACTGGTACGAAGTTTTTAATTGATAAGTAATATTGGATTTGATGCTCTCTGCTTACATCAGTTTCCAAGTTATTCATAATACTAATTGCTAGTGTGTAAGTGTAGGAGGTTATACCATTCTGGAAAGAAATCGACTACTTCAAAGAATATAAAACGAGATTGATAGGTTTGGTCGGACATGAACGAGCCAGCATGATTTTGAGCGAGGCAATATATTTCATCGTCATTGGCACAAACGATTTCGTTGTCAACTACTATAGATTTTCATTTCGTTCTGCTAACTTTACTGTTTCACAGTACACGGATTTTCTCCTGCAGATATACGCATCTTACATCAAGGCAGGGAAACAATAAGTTTCTATCTACATATTTTCTGTTTGATCGCTACGACTAAGGAGACTTGCACTGATTCTGACTAGATTATTTATTTATTTTGAACCATTTGACAGGAACTATATAGTCTGAATGCACGCAAAATTGGGTTGATTAACGTTCCTCCTTTGGGATGTCTACCTATCGAGAGAACATCCAACAATGGAGAGTGTGTGGAGGAAATCAACCGGGCTGCATCTGGATTCAATGAAGGGCTTAATGCAATGATCGAACATCTGAAACCTGTCCTTCCTGGGTTAAAGATTGTTTCGGTAAGTCTTCATCATCAATAACCTTCAATTAGGACACCCATATTAGTTCCTTAGCTTTTATGTCTCAATATAATTATAGCCAATATCCGTCATGACACTTTGCATGCAGGTTTTCAGGTGACTACTAAGGGTTGTTGTTTTGCGATCGATACAGATACTGGGGGCTGCAAGAAATTTACTCGATTCACCTGTGCTGATGCAGATAAATATGTGTTCTTTGACTCCGTGCATTTATCTCAAAAAGCATATGAACTCGTTGCAAATATATTTTTGCGTGGGGAGATCTTACGACTTCTCTAAATGTGGACAACTAAATTATATGAATCAGTACATAGTTTATTATTGTTGGAACTAATGTCATAATCATAAGTGGCATTATATTAATGTAATAAGTCTCATAATCATAAGGGGCATTATATTAATGTAATAAGTCACGCTCTGTAACATGAGTTGTTGGATATGGTTGAGATATTAATTTATGAGTTGTTGGATATGGTTGAGATATTCTGAACATGCCCTTCTAAATTAAGAATGAGTTAAATTTAATAACAAAATAAAAACTCTATATAATATATAATAGAGTGATAGTAAAATTGTAAAAATGTTAGTGTGTTTTTTTTCAATTTATTTTGAATATTTTCTTGAAGAGATTTAAAATTGGGAACAAACCAACATAGAGAAATCTGCATTCAAGTAGGTTTCTCAATTTGATATCAGGGCTTGGCTTAGCATTAGCATTGACGATGCTACCTGTTGAAGGCTTTTATGCTGCCTAGGGAAGAAGATTTGTGTGATGTTTGATAGAGATGTGTGTGTCATTCATAACCTATCTGTTGTAACTTGTTGCTAGTCTAAACTTTGTGCAACGGAGTTACAAATACTGCGCAGTCACTGAACTCTGAGGTCTTATCGCACAATTCACATACTGCACAAAAGACTACGCGCTCTAATGATAACACTAAAAAAAATAGTTTTGTCAAGAAATCAACACTCTTCTATTCGTTAACACATAAGCTCACAAATAGAATTTAGAAATAAACATGTATAAGTACACACCTAAAATACTTGATATATATATTAAGAACTTGGGCTTTCTATGTTATTACACAGTAGAAAACTATGTCAAGCTTGGACTCCAACAACTTTTCAACGTTTTCATAAAAAAACAGTCTCTATTTCTGCATATCAACTACTTACATAATTAGACATATATAAACTAACAACTGTTTACAGAATCAAACATATATAGACTAAGATTGTGACTTCCTATAGAAGCAAAATCGAATGAAAACAATTAAGATGACAATAAATTTCAACTGAATCTTATCTACATAACAGATCTTGACAAAAGAGAAAGATCGATTCATTAAATATAACTCCTGCAAACACTTATCCTTGCCATAAACTAAACGTCTACTAGAGAGAGTCTATAAGCGTGAAGCTCACAACTTGTATTTAATATCTCCAACACTCCCCCTTAATTATAAGTAGGTGAGTTTACAAAATACAAAATTTACATATAAAACTCATATTGACATGAGCTTATCTCTGATTGCGTCGACTCTTAGACAGCTACATAGTTTCTGAGATGCATCTCTTGCCAAAGATTTTGTAAATATATGTGTGACTTGTTCTTTAGACCTGCAAAATTCTAAACAAATTTCTTTGTTATTCACTAATTCTCTAATAAAATCATACATTGTATCAATGAGCTTGGTTTTCTTGTGAAACACATGATTTTTGGATAACATGATGGTTGAATTGTTGTCACAAAAAAATGTAGTTGGTTCCTCTTGTTCATGCAGAAAATATTTTAACATTCTTCTCATCCAAACTGTTTGACAAGCTACGCTTGTAGATACAATGTACTCAACTTCGACCGAAGAAAGAGCCATAGTGGGATGCTTCCTTGATTCCCATGGTACTATACATTCCAAAATTAAATGTGTACCTAGAGGGACTTTTTGTGTAGTCTATGCTTCCTTCACAATCACTATCAATGTATCCAATAAGTATAAAATCTTCTGAAGTAAAATACATAATGCCAAAGTATTTTGTTCCATTCACATATCTCAAAGTTCTCTTTCTTTCTTTCCAATGGGATTCTTTTGGAGTTTACATGAACCTTTAAATCAGGCTCACTCCATACATAATATCAAGCCATGTTGTTGTCAGATACATAAGGTTGCCTACCAGCCTTTTAAACAATGTGGGATCCACCTTGGACCCTTCATCTTCCTTGCTTAACTTCGATCATGTTATGACAGGTGTAGAGGTTGCTTCGAAATTTGTCATGTTGAATATTTTCAATATTTCATAAGCATATTTAGATTGTGAGATAAATATACCAACTTTGGAGTAGTGAACTTTAATACCCAAAAAATATCTCATAATCCCTAAATCATTCATTTCAAATTTATCCTTCATGACTAACTTAAATTATTCTATGCCAAAGGCACCTATAAAAATCAAATCATCCACATATAAGAAAACAATTAACATATTACTTTCTAGATTTGATTTTATGTACAGTGTTGGCAAACAGTATTGGCAAACATTCACTTCCTTGAAATCTTTGGGAGCTTGCTTTAACCCATATAGTGCTTTCTTCAATCTATACACTTTGTTTTCTTGTCCTGGAATATCGTATCCTTGTGGATGTTCCACATATACTTATTCTTCTAACCAATCTTTGGGAGCTTGCTTTAACCCATATAGTGCTTTCTTCAATCTATACACTTTGTTTTCTTGTCCTGGAATATCGTATCCTTGTGGATGTTCCACATATACTTATTCTTCTAAATGTACATTGAAGAATGTTGACTTTACATCCATTTGATAAACAAACCATTTATTCTTTGCAACAATGGCTAACAGAATTCTGACTGTGTCCATGCACACAACTGGTGTAAATGTTTCATTGAATTCAATTCTAGGTTGTTGTGCAAAACCTCTTGCAACTAACCTTTCCTTGTGCTTCTGCACATTTCCATTTGCATCTTGTTTGGTTTTATAAATCTACTTGACACTTATCACATCCTTGTCTTCATGTACATCTACCAATTTCCATTTCTGATTGTTCTCTATGCATTTAATTTGTTCATCCATGGCTTGTGTCGATGCATCATATTTGATAGCTTCTTCAAAAGTTAATGGATCATCTATTTGTGAAAATACAGAAAAAAATGAAATTGAATTTGTTGTGTCAATGTTATAAATGTTGCGCAAACTTCTTGTATTCCTTGGTAACAAACTCAGTAATGTTGGATATGGAGATGTAGAACTATACAAAATTCTTAATAGAGTTTTATGCGCTCTAGGTGTCGACTGGACACCTGCAGATCTTAGTGGACTAGTTTGTGTTGTGATTTGTGTCATAGTTCCAAGAGTGGAAGGAAGTGTGAATTGACTTATAACCAGTGTTTGAACCTCTTCATCCTCTATGTCATCATACTCAATAGCATCAATAATTCTTACTATCCTTTCTATGCTTCCATCCCATGCTTCATTCTCCACAAATTGAACATCGCTGCTATTTATGACTTTTTTTGCATTGGGATCATATAGTTTGGATGCTTTTGTATCTTCAAAGGACCCAAAAAAATATACAGTTTTTTCCCTTTTTGTGTAGCTTCTTTCTTGGCTCATCTGAAACATGTGCGTATGCAAAAAAACCAAAAACTTTTAGGTGTGTCACATTATGCTTCATTCTTGTCTAGGCTTCTTGAGGAACTGTGTTTCTGACACTCTTTTTCAGACATATGTTCATGATGTATAATGCAATTGCTACTTCCTTAGCCCAATACTTATTTGACAAATGTTTGGCTACCAACATACTGTGCGCCATTTCCATGATGGTGTGATTCTTCCTTTCTATGACACCATTATGTTGTGGTGTATACCACGTAGTGAATTAATTGTAGATGCCATGAACTCTACAAAATTTATGAAAATATCTAGAAATATATTCTCCTCCTTTGTCAGTTCTTAGAAAATTGATGTGATAAAAACTTTGCTTCTTCACAAGTGATTAAAACTGCTTTAAAAAACCCAATGCGTCACATTTGTGTTTTAGGAAATAAATCCATGTTTTTCTAGAAATCATCAACGAATCTAAGAAAATAGGTGTTTCCACCTATATATGGTGTTTGGATTTGTACACAAACATATGAATGTACTATTTCAAGTGGATATGTTTCTCTCTATGACTTTCCAAGTGAAAATTATTCTCTATGCTCCTTTCCAAAAATAAATCCTTCACATATTCTTTATGGTTTTTCAATCAATGGAAAACCTTTCACCATATCTTTTGTGTGTAGCAGCTTCAGACCTCCAAAGTTTAAAATTCCAAATATGAAATGCCATGCTCTTCAGATTGTAATATTGCTTGCATTTCTACGTTATTGTCTCATTTTTCCTTGACACTGCGTGCACTAACCTTGGAATCGTGTGCACTTACTGCTCCACTTTCTACTTTGAATGCATTACTGACAACTTGAGTTGTTTTTGTCTTCACGACTTGATTTAATATCAATGGAAACATTTTTTTGCTTGTCATATCAATTCTTGCAATAAGATGGTTGCTTGGATAACTATCCATAATCACACAATGATTTTCTTTCATGTATATTATGTATCCTTTTTGTAACAATTTTCCGTGTGCTCATCAAATTATGTTTTAGACCAAAAACATAATATACATCAGTAATAACATTTTCCTCTCCTTGTTTAGTTAATATGTTAATACTTCCTTTGACTAATATAATAACTTGGATATCAGTTTCAAGTGTAACTTTAGATTGGAATAACTTATCCAAGGTAGAAAATAGTTCTAAGTTTCCTATAATGTGATTACTGCAGCTTGAATCTAGATACCATATGTCACATGGAATTTCTTGAGAAACATTACATTCAACTCATAATACTATTGGTATTTATTTATCCCACACCATAAACATAGGCCTGGAGGGAGTATTCACATTGTTTAATTATTATTGATCTTTCTTGTTCTAGTTATATTGTCTCTTCCTGCATTCATATGCATAATTTCCATACTTTTTACAGTAATGACATTGAATCTTTTATTTATCGGATCTCTGATTACTTGGTTGATTGGTGTTTTTATTTTGACCTCTTCCATCGGTTTTTGCAGGAATGCTACTGCATCCACCTCTAGCAGAACTCCTTCATGTGCCTCTATAGTTTTCTCTCCCCCTTCCTCTTCCACAAATTATAGATGACTGCATGGAAAATTCACTTTCTAATGATATATTTTACCTATTCAATGTGTGTTCATGATTAATGAGGGAATCTTGTAGCTCATCTAGACTAAACCAACTTAGGTCTTTTCTCTCTTCTAGGGTCACAACAAGAGTGTCAAATTTAGGGGGAAGACTCCTAAGTACCTTCTCAACAACCTTCCTGTCTTCTATGGTTTCTCCATAAGACTTAATCTAATTTATCAGGACAATAACATGGGTGTAAAATGCATTTAATCAATCTATGTATTCCATTGATAGAGTTTTAAAATATCTTCTAAGAATTTATAATTTTTATGTATTTACTTTGTCCATACCCTAATAAGAAGTTTGTAATATGTCCCATGTCTCCTTGTCTTACTTTGTTGATAAAAATCTTGGGATTATTCTCTTATGCATGGCTTGATGTATGTAAAACATTGTCTTTCCATCTTTCTTTCTTTGATATTTCAAAGCATCCTTCTCAACTTGTGTGAGTGCATTGTATGTTGTCTGATCTACTAGTTCCACATATCCATTATTGACTATTTCCCATACAGATTATCCCTGAAATAATGCATTCATGTTGAAGGACCATAACTCATAATTTTTACTTGTAAAAGTGGGAGGTTGTAGATTTGAAGTAGAGGACATAATTTGTCCTTACAATAGAGTTGTTTCTCTTGAAATTTACTCCGATAAAACCTATTTTGATCAACATGCTCTGATCAACCTACTCTAATCAACTTGATCTCATACCATATCTCAGATCTACAATGCACAGACAAACTCTTCCCAACACAATTACAAATACTACGGAGTGGAATTCTTCGCCGCTAAACTCACAGGACTTACTACGTAGTTTAGAGACTGCCTAAAATACTACGCATTGTTACGATAACACTAAACAAAATAGTTCTATCAAGAAATCAACACTCTATTATTTGTTAACACAGAAGCTCATAAACAAAACTTATAAATACATATGTTTAAATCAACACATAAAATACTTGATATATATATTAAGAACTTGAGTGTTATGTGCTATTACAGAGTAGAAAACTATGTCGAGCTCCGACTCCAACAACTTCTGCAGATTTTCCTAAAACACACAGAGATTGTTCTTTCATACTTCTCTGACTACCTTCACATATGTTGCTGCTTCTTACAATCGACTTTGGTCTCTCTATTTCTACTTATCGACTACTTACAGAATCAGACATATCTAGGCTAAGACTTTGACTTCCTGTAGAAGAAAAATCGACTCAAAACAATTAAGATGACAATAAATTTCGACTGACTCTTATCTGTCTAACANCTTCACGATTGTGCTCTTGTTGTGTAGTCGCAAGGTGAAAGAAATTTCATCGAGGATCATCTACCAAGAGAACGATATCTAAGATACAGATGGATGTTATTCCTTACACGATAATTATTGATCTAGGGTAATTTGAAAAATTACGGTGGTTCAGTTGAAGTATTTTTCAATTTTAGAGGGGGAAGATTGATTCAGGGAACAATAGCAATTAAAAAAGAATCACTTCAACCCAGCATCAATATCTTACAAGGTATTTTTTTTTTGTCTTTGAGAGTCATGTAAATAACTTGAAGTCTCTTATAAGGAAGTAGAAGATGAAGATGCAAAAACAATTTTGTTAAATAGTCTACCATTAAGTTTTAACAATGGTGTCTTTACTTTAAGTCAAATGTAGTCACAAACATTAGATGAGATGATATCAACAATTTTGAAGAGTAAATATTCTTAGACACAAATTACATTATTTTCAAAAACAAGGATGGGAAAGAGAAAGGTAGGTAGGAGTGAAGTTGAATTCTACTACTGCAGAAAATTTGGTCATAGAAAGTGGAATTGAAAAACCCATGCCAGTGGTCTGTTAAAAGGGAAGCTAAAAGAATCAACAAATATAACCATTGATGAATATCCATGGGATTTTGACGATGGTAATGAGTTGGATGAAGGAATGGAATCTCTCAAACTTTTTTAAAACATGGATGAATAAGTTAAAAGTTCGATTAGTTTAGAAGTTGTGGATCTCGAGAATGATACCTCATTACCTATTGAGACATGAATGTGGATTGAAGTCTACTACTAAGGTTATGAGATATGCATGTGGAATGTTTTCCATTAATTGACTTCCCAATATTCATGATTCTGGAGTTTGGGAATGTGGAATCTGAGAACTATGGAATTCAACTCAAGAGCTACACCTTTACAAGGGTTATGAGGTAGCTTGATGAAGCTCAACCTAATCCAAGAACTCTTTTAAAACAAAATGAATCTTCTAAATAATGTTTGATTATGTTTCTGTTAGTATGATTTTTAAAATCTTTTGTTTTCCATAATGTAAACCTTAACAAAGGGTGTTGGAATTAATTCTTACATTAATCTAATAAATCACATTCTATAAGTGACAAATTAATGTGTGAGTTGTTAAAGATGGTTGACATATTCTCTCAACCTTTCTTCCTCCTAAATTAGGAGTAAATCAAATCCAATAACAAACTAAGAACCCTAGATAATAAATTTATAAAAGATTGTAGAAATGTGTCTGGCTCACAATATTAAGTGTATTTCTTCTTCAATTCATTTTCAATATTTTCTTATAAAAAATTAGAATTGCTAAGAGACCAACATAAAAAGTGGGCGTTCCAGTAGGTTTTTCAATTATTATAGTGTCCTTATTTCAATGGACATTTTTTGACATTTTGTATTCATGCATTTTCTAATGGTTGGTGATAAGTGTGTTATATTATTGTTGTTTATAAAGTAGTTTTGAAGTTACAAAAATAGAGCATATTTTGTAATTATACTATCTTTATATCTATTTAATGTTTAATTTTGTTAATGTTTGGTACTTGAAAATATAAGAATATTATTTAATTTAATATATCTGAGTAAATATAATATTAAATTATTTAGTATAATACATTGAAAACTTCCATCATTTTTAGAATTAGAAATTAAGTAAAATTTTAATTTTTTAAAATCTAAAAAAAAATAATACATTTTCTATGTTATCAAAAAACTCACGAGTATTTTATATATTATTTTAATTAAATGATCAAAATATTTATTTTTAATTATTATTTCAATTAAATTATTAATATATTTGTTTTAAATTATTTAATCAATTTGTTGTTTCTTTGGAAAAAAATCTTACATTCTTGTATTTGAATATACATGTTTCTCCATCACAAAAAGGGAAGGTTCATTCTCTTTCCATTCTATCCCTCCTACGCTATACCTTAAATAAAAAAACTCCTGCCACATACTTTCCATCATTACAAAAAAATATTACTAATTTTATTGTTTACATCATTTACTTACTACAAATTTTCTTTATAATCTAAATTTCATAGCATTCTTCACCATCAACAAATTCAAAAAGTATGAATGCCCCTTTTGGGAGTTGTAATGCTTGCTTGGACAAATTAATTTTATTGTTTACATCATTTACCTACTACAATTTTTCCTTATAATCTAAATTTCAGAGCATTCTTCACCATCAATAAATTCAAAAAGTATGAATGCCCCTTTTGGGAGTCGTAATGCTTGCTTTGACAAATTGTCAGCTACCATATTCAATTCTCTATATATGTGCTAGAAATAAAGCTATTTGAATTGGCTCATCTAGTTCTTTAGGTCATTTAATAAAGGATATAGACTCATAGTTGTCATATTTACCCTTGTGCAGGCCCAATCTATTCATTGGAGTCTCCAAAAACCAGTAACTTTTGTGAGAAACTAGATATGCTCTATTGTTTGAACCCATCCGAGGGAGATAGCGAATGTGAATGTAGTGAGACTTTGAAATATAGAGAACAACTCCCACACCAAAGAGTGGTGGGTGACCTTGGATCGCTTTGTCAAAGAAACCCTAGGTTATACTGTGGTTGATCTCTAGCATGATAGAAATTTGAACATTGTTCATCTTTTTCTTTACCTGAAATTCTCTTGACAGATTGATGACTTGAGCAGCCACAGTATCCAGTTGTATTCCTTTTTCCTTAAAAAAAAAATAGCGCAATTACATGCCCACTAGATCAAATTCACCAATACACATTTAAGAGCTTCCAAGTGATTCAACATATTGTCATCTAGCCAATTATTGAGATTTTCATCTAGGATCTCATGTGCCCCCCTAAAAGTACATTTAAGTTCCTTTGATAAAAACAATAACACCCGAATAGTGAAATCAAAACATGTAAAGAGTTGAGAGACGGTCTCTTCCACCTTCATGGGTAAAAGGAAAATGCTAGGACAAATCTAGCCATGTCTCACCCCAAAATCCCATGTACGTAGCTTATTGCTAAGAGCTAGCCACATTGTGATTTTTCTTTTTAAAGGAGAATAGAGTTTCCATATCTTACCCCACCACCAATAGGTGTAGCCTGAAAAAATGGCTTCCATAACTACATTGTATCATCATTGATTTCTAAAGTCACCTATCCCTGCATTCTTGGACGTCCAACATGATGATTCTTACTTGTCTTCTTTTAAATGGATAAAATTAGTGTCAAGAATATCAGTATACTGCACACATTCCTCTATCAAGGCTCCTAATAAACCTAACTCAGATAAAATATGTGAAACAAACACACGGTGAGGCTATGCTCACTTCTATCTTATTCAATGAAGAAGGATTACATATTTATATAGGAAAAGACTCTTGTGAGTCGGTTACATGCAAACCAAAGACAACTAGACTCTTAACTAAGAACTGACTCTTAACATGCCTACAACTAACTCTCACAACTGAAGCTTATAACTGGTGCTTACAACTGGCGCTTTCTCCATTATTTCCAAGTCTCCCCCTTAATGGAGAATGGATTGACTTCTACACCTAACATCTCCCTAAATAGGTCAAACTTAATCTTTCCAAGAGGCTTAGTGAAAATATCACGAGCATTTTTACTAGTATTACAATACACAAGAGTTATTTCATTTGACTACAACTTTTCTCGAACAAAATGATACTGAGCTTCAAAATGCTTTGTCCTTGCATGAAAAATTAGATTCTTCGCAATATTGATTTAACTTTGATTATCACATCTGATCATCGTAGGTTCCTTTCGTTCTTTTCCAACATCTTGAAGAAGCCTTCTTAACCAAACAGCTTCACAAGTTGTTGCACACAAGGCTTTATATTCTACTTCAGTAGAAGACAGAGATACAGTAGGCTGCTTTTTAATGCTCCATGAAACAACCCTGGATCCAATGCTAAACGCATATCCAGTGGTTGATCTTCGATTATCCAGATTTCCAGCCCAATCAGAATCTGAATAACCTATCAACTCAACATCAGATGCATCAATATATTTAATACCATAATCAAGTGTGCCTTTTAGATACCTGAGTACTGCCTTTGCTTCATTCCAACGGATTTCATGAGGTTTTTCCATGAACTGACTTAACACACTCACAAAATATAAAATATCAGGTCTGGTTGTGGTGAGATAGTTCATACTACCCACCATTTGTTTATACACAGTGCCATTCACCTCCTTGAAACCATCATCACAAGAAAGTTTCACATTTTGTAGCATGGGAACAATGGAAGACTTACACTAATCCATTTTAAATCTCTTATGTATT
>JASDQU010299434.1:0-13959 GCA_032191745.1 Picea mariana
TATATCATCAAAAAATACGAACACAAATTTTCGAAGGAAGGCTTGAAAGTGGAATTCATCAACCCTTGGAATGTGGAAGGTTCCTTTGTAAGGCCAAAAGGCATGACCAAAAATTCATAATGGCCTTCATGAGTTTGGAATGTTGTTTTTGGGATATCTTCTTCCTTCATTCTAATATGATGATACCCTGAATGGAGATCCAATTTTGTGAAATAGATTGATCCATGTAGTTCATCTAATGAATCATCAATGAAGGGAATATGAAACTTATCTTTAATAGTGATCTTGTTGATCTCTCTATAATCTAGACACATACGCCATGAGCTATCTTTCTTGAATACCATTACCACTGGTGCAGAGTAAGAACTTTGGCTAGGTATAATAATGCCAGCCTCTAACATTTCTTCAACCATGCACTCAATTTCACTCTTCTGGGCATAAGGGTATCTGTATGGCCTGATGTTAGGAGGAACACNAACATCTAGTGAGCACAGTTGTGAAATAATGCCTTGATGCCCCTTTTTCAATAATTTTGTCATACCATTAGAGCTTATCACATTACCAGGTTTCCCTGTGATACCTCTTAACTCAATTTCTTTTCCTTCTAATGAAAATTTCATGAAAAGTTCTTGAAAATTGAAATCCATTGTTCCTAATGATTGTAACCATTGGATTCCTAGTACAACATCAGCACCACCCATGGGTATAGAAATAATTGAACTATTTATTACATATTCCCTCATAGTAAGATTGATCTTATTGCATTTTCCTAAGAGTTGATAGTTCCTCCATCTTCAATCATTACTTGAAACTTTGGCGCTGGATATACAAAGCAATTGAGAGCTTTGGCTAATTTATAGTGAATGGAATTATGAGTACTACTAGAATCAATTAGGACTATTGTTACACATGATTTTGGTCACTCTGGTGATGTCTCAACAGTGATGTATTCAGGCTCCCAACAAGGAATTTTTGCCTGAGAAAAGTGGCTTCTGTCTTCTTCCAAAAACATATTTTTAAGATGAGTTCGCAGGATGCCTATGGTATAGGGTGCGAGAATCCTTCATTCTCACAGGCCACCCACACTTAGGGTGTGAACTTTTCGTAGTCTACTCCATAGATAGAGTGTGAACCTATTTTTAAGCTTGGAAAGGAGAATAGGTCGCGAAGGTTCTAGAAGGGGATCTTCTAGAAAATGAGTTGGCATTCGCATGGTTGTCATTCTACTGACTTCTCGGATTTGGTGGGATCATCCTCATCCATTTAACCATCTCATATTCTCCTATATATTGAAAGGTTTCTCATGGAAAAGGTTAAGGAAGATTGAATGAAGAATTGGTGAAAGAATTGTGTGAACCCTGCTTGGACAGAAGCTTGAAGGATCTATTTGGTCTATCAAGAGGAATTGGATCTTCTTCATGCAAGTGCAGAGAAAGTGTGTTTGTTGGAACCAAGGGTCACTGAAAGGAAGCTTGCAACATCAAGGCGAACAGGTTGTATCTTCTACTTTCATTTAATATGATACAACGACATGTCCCTTTCCCATAAAATCACTCTTATTTTATAGCATAACTCCTTGATTATATTCATAATTTGACATTGAATATACTTCGCTATCTTCACATTGGTTGGTTTGTGTTGTCTTGGACCTGATTCCACAAGAGCAGCGGAGTGAAGTGGGAACAACAGAGACCTAAGGAAGCGATATCAAGGTATGCCACTTATTCCTTCTCTTTAGTAGATTCAATGACTACAACTTAATGAAAGAGTCGTGTCCTGTCCTGTTTTGTTCTAGATCCAGGTGGATCTAGGGAGATCTGTTAGTGTCTGCACCTACTGATTTTTCTGATAACAAAATTGGCGACTCCATTTGGGATACAACCGATTTTTGGTTGTTTTTTCCTTGGCCATTTTCTCTTATCTTACCATTTTTCATTCCCATCAATCTATGAGTCTTGAGGATACCCTTATAGAATCCCTGGATCTAGAAGTTCCTTCAAAAATTTTGTCTTTTTTCCAAAATTTGTTTGATTTCAGGCCTTCTTGCACTGCACCCTTCTGTAGCCTGTGGGAATCCTTGATTCTCACGCTGTACCACACTTCCAGCCTGCGAACCCACTTGAATTTTTTTTGGATTAAGTCTTTTGTGCCCTCAGATGCCTAGATTTGTTTGTGTGTCTAGGACGAACTTATTTGGCTAGTGATTGAATGATTCTTGACTTCAAATTTCGTGAATGATTAAGCTCCTCTTGATCATGTTTTCTCAATTTTTTTCTCTTGACCTTTTCGCAACAAGGGTATAATCTCTGGTTTTGAAATCCGAGTGCTTGTTTGGTTGGGAGCCTTTGATTGGTTTAAAAGTTGAGATTAATTGCTCTTTTCAATTGTTTATTACTTGGAAAATTGTTACCCATATGCATTTGAAGAGACTAGTCTTGTTAGTTTGTTATTTTTGTCTTCATTGAAAGATTGGTTTGGGTTTTTGTTGTACATTTCCTTTTCGTTGGTTGCTTGTTTTTTTTAGTTCCACCCCTATTGTTTGGTTTCTAGCAAAAAATTAAAGAAATTTTCTTTTTTAAGAAACTTTGTATTAAAAAAATATTGGCATTCAAGTACTAAAAAAGAATCAATAGAGAATTTGCATTGTTCATGGTTGTTTGATATTACATTTTAGAGAAGATCATATGTTGTAGTTCACATTGCTCCAGAAAAATCCTCTCTCCCTCCTGTAAATAGGATTCATCAAACAACAAATTTTGTATCATTCATTCCTATTTATGCATTTTTGGGTCAGAGTCTCACAGAACATCGGTTTCATTTCCGTCCCCTTTTGAGTAACAACAGCCTGTAATAATATTGCACAATTTTAAAATTCAACTAGTAAAGTTTTCTAGGACTCTTTTACACCAACATTAGCTAGGCTAGAGCTTTGGAATAGGTAGTGATACACACTCTCCAAAGCACAAAACATACAATGGCATCTTGTGATAAGGAGTGTCAAATTCCATTTGTAGCATTTTGTCCTGGGAAGCCCTTCTCACACAACGGTCAAATCCGAGGTCGCATTGAGATTGACAGAGTTATTCACCCTGCTTTGTTGATATCGGTGTAGAGATTGCATGTATTATGAGGGTCACTTGAAAGTATACCCACAATGATGAGTGGAAGCCTCTCAAGCTGATTTTGGGCTAGATACCCTGCCCTTACATGTGGATTGGATTTTCGATTGTTCCCCCAGACATTACTGTTGTTGTTGGTAACCTTAGTAGCCTATCTTCTTAGAGTCTTACATAAGGTGATTGTGAAGGGGCAAGTCTTCACGGTACCTGGAATCGACATTGGACAAACTCACTCAGGCTCCTTGGAGGGTATACCCATGATTATGTGTGGGAACTTGCACCAGTGTGTAAGTCCATTAAGCAGGTCATCAATGTAACTTTTACACCCTAGCCTAGCCCCTTCTTGTCTTTTCATCGTGACATTGGATTTCATCACCAACTAGTGACTTTGGAATTGGAAGGTCTTTTTTGTTTAGTTTTGCTTCCTAGATTTTACTAGCGTATGCTGTTCATTTACCCAAGTTGTCCATATAATTTCTTTCGTAAGATTCTAACTCAATCACAATTGACCCTCCACGTCATTCATGTAGAATGCAAGGCCTACCCCCAAAAGATCTGGAAGGTTCTCAACCCTTGCCTACCAACCCACTAAAGGGATCTCCTCAATAGAGTGAAGTCCAATATGTCGCCACTCCACAAGTGGAAAGAACTAACTCTTTAGAACGGTTCTAAATTACTAATTCTCGAGATGACTTCTGACTTCCTACCGACTCTGACAGACATATTGTTTGAGTGAATTCTTTCAGAGATCTAGTTGTTCAATCTTCTGGATCACCAACCAGACCTTTAATAGGACTTGAAGGTCAAGATCCTTTTTGGACTACTGGCATTTTTAGACGAGATATCTTTGGCTCAGGAGTAGGCATTGATATCACTGTCACACCTGAGCTTCCCGAAATGTATGATCCAGGCACAATACCTTTTACTACTGCCTATTATTTTCCTAGTATAGACACCCCGCCAGCTGACCACATCTTGACTCTCCCTCTACAAACGATCCATTACACAATGGTACTAGATACTACGAATCCTCACACCAGGATTACAACGACTGGCCAAGCCCCCATTGGCACATCGCTTTCGCCCAGAAACACCCCACCACTTCCACCCGGATACCATGCATTGAATACTTCTATTCCCACTCCTACCCAAATCTTATCTAGGACTCTTGGCAGTTCCACTCCTTCTGGGCACCATCTTCCTGGTTTCATCTCGACACTTCCTCCACCCCCTTTCAGAGGACCTCTTCCATCCTCTATCGGAGGCACTGATCCTAGTGGCACTATTCCGTCGTTCACATGGAATTACCAAATTCCTGTTGGTGGACAATTTCAATAAGGAGGTCAGACTCAAACCCCTTTTGTAGGACAAATCCCAGCCGGGACACAACCCCCGATTGGAGGGCAACCCCCACCGAACCCACCCTATGGACAAAACATACCTCTATCCTTGGCCCAATATTGGAATCATCTTATACAACATAATCCTCACTCGACTGGGGGGAAACAACCTCATGCTAGCTCTGTCATACCCCCTAGTACAGGCCAACCCTATCCAGGTACGTATAATCCTATTTGGGGTTCGAATGCTCCACCCCATGCCCCTATTCAAGGGTACAACCCTATGAATTACTCACTTCCACACCAACAACTAAATCTACCTGGATCTTTGCATTATATGCAAACTGCTTATGGTAGCCCTGGTTTATCGACGGGACTTCCCCCCCAAAGTCACTAGTACCCGCATGTGAATATACAATTACCTTTCTTAGCCACCCTGGACCTCCCAGATCTGTCGAGAATTTTAAATGATCTGATCCGTCACTCTCCTTAATGACCCACCATACCAGCCAAACTACCATCTGATATACCTAAATTCGATGGTAAGCGAGGAGAGGACCCGAACAATCATGTAATGACTTTTCACCTCTGGTGCTCATCCAACTCCTTGATGGATGACTCTATTTGTTTATGCCTTTTTTAGCGAACCCTCACAGGTTACGTTGTGAAGTGGTATATATAATTACCACGAGGCTTCTTCACCGACTTCAACACCCTTTCTATGGCTTTCCTCACCCACTACCATTTATTGATTCTCTATGAAATGGGAACCGAGATTTTGAGTTCTTTCAAACAAACTAAGGCCACCCATATCTCTGATCACATTCATGAGTGGCGAAGGAGATGACGTCTCATCAAACTCGAAATTCCCAATCAGTTGTTGGCAAAGTGGTTCACGAAATCATTCATGAATGACATCAGTCATGACATTGCCATGGGTGGAGTGTTCACCGAAGAATAGGCAGTTAGTCATGCCCAATACCTAAACCTCATTTACTCACAAACGGGTACTCTTTACGACTTACTCCCTAATTCCCCTCGTCCTTCTACTTCCGCTACTTCAACTACCCATGCTGCTTCCCATGCAGCCGACGGTGTGATTGGCAATTTCCATGCCCAACCTCATTCTGTCCAAACCTCTAGCAACAACCCCAAACCCATTTCTTCTAATGTTCAAAATGATCCATCTTCTACCCCTCCCATTGACAAGACTTCTAAGGTAAATTTTGTTCAATCTACCCCTGCCGACAAAAACAAATCCATAAAAGGAAAGGGTAAGAATAAAGAGGACATAAATAACTCGCAAAATGAGAAATCTAAAACACCACCTGTTGACGATAGAGATAAGCACAAACCCTGATACCCTTGTCTTATCTGCGGTGATGATCACTACACTAAGGATTGTCCACGATGAGCCGAGGTTACTAAGTTCCTTCAAGGAGCCATGAAACCCCCCACTCCGGTCGTTTTGTCACAACCCTTCCCATCTCAACAATAGGCCCAATTGGTCATTCATGAAAAACCTTCCCCCTCCAATACATCCTATGTCTTAATGTGTACAAGCGATTCAAAGAAGAATAAAATCACACTTACCACTCGAGCTACCACTCGAGCCAAAGATTATTCTTCCTCCAAAGAGAAGGTTGATGCGATACCTCCTTCATCTGTTCAACCATCTCCCATGACTCCACCTACCAATGGTCCTCTTCATCTTGAATGACCGAACCTAGATACAGTTCTTTTCCCTCCTCCAAAGGGTGTTGTTTGAAAATCAGCTTTCAATCCCCATGCACGTGTTGCCTAGAACTAGAGTATTGTTAAAGATCTAGCCCAAGCACCATCTGTGATGTCATTCCTCGAATTCCTTCAGAGTTGTTCAATACAACGAAAGGCACTATTGAAAGCTATTGGTGGAATTGACCCTACGGATATGAATTTAATAATTTTTGACTTGGAAGATCACATTCCAAGATTACCCCCCCAACTCGCCTTCCAAATACAAGTTATTGTCTCTGAAAAAAACATTTGTAGAATGGTTATTAATGAGGTTGCCTCGACTTGTGTCATGTCTATTACCTACTAGAAATCCATCGGCTCTCCTCCTTTGACTAAATCCCACAACACGCTCAAAGCCTTCAATGGCTCTGGTTTTAAGACTTATGCTGTCCTCCCTTCGTTGCCTATTATGTTAGAAGGCAAAATGGTCCAAGTTGAAGTGGAGGTCTTTGATGCTCCTTTCGATTACAACCTTCTACTCGGCCGTAGCTAGATTGATTCCATGCATGTAGTTGTGTCGACTCTTTTCCATGTCGTGTGTTTCCCACATCAAGGAAAAGAAGTGACCATCGACCAATTGGCCTTCTTTCACTCCGATACATGTACTGGCAATGTACCGTTCATTGCAAACCCCCCCCGGATATGAGAATGTTGATGTGGGTCTTATTAAAGATTCCTTGTTAATGGGTACTTTCCCCATACCACCACTTGATGTTCCACATTTGTTTTTCGCCTTGATCAACATGATCTCCACCTCTGTTCATCGAACCCCTATGTCTTATGACCCATGGATGGTACCCAACCCAAGCAATCATCTTCAATATGGCAACGAAATGCCACTAAGTCTGGTTGAATCCACTTATCAAGCCATTCAATCAGCAACCCTTTCGACCCCCTCTCTTGGTGATTTATCTCCAGATCCATTCCATGTCATTTTTCCCATGGACGAGATGATTATGTCTATAATGTCCGTGGAAGACACCCCTTGGGATGATGGACGTCATCATTCCATCCTCTTCCTGGAAAAACACACCATCAAGGGTTACCAACGGATCTCAACCCCATCGACCATTGTCGTCATTTCTACCATTCCATAGTCTACACATGATCTGTTCTATGAAGGGAACTTAAGTAACATCTCACCCACCATCCCCCTCGACATCTCCATAAAACCTGGAATTGTCAAAAATGTGCATATTGGAGCTTCATGTTCCCATGACAAAGTTGTCACCTACATGTCTCTTTTCCAAGAATTTTGTGACGTCTTCGCCTGGAGCTATGAAGAAATGCTGGGTATTGACCCCGACAATGTGATGCATGAAATTAAGACATTCCCGGATGCTAAACCCATATTGCAACGACTTCATCCGGTCCACCCACGTAAAGCAGCTGCTATCAAGCTTGAAGTTGAGAAACTTCTTAAGGATGGCTTCATTTACCCGGTGGCTCTAACTAATTGGGTTTCCAGTCTTGTTCCAATCAACAAGAAACAAGGCACAATCCATGTGGGCATTGATTATAGGGACATTAACAAAGCTTGTCCTAAAGAAAACTTTCCTACCCCCTTCATTGACCAGATCGTTGATGATTGTGTCGAAAGAGAAATATTCTCTCTGATGGATGGTTTTTCCAGATATAATCAAATCAATATTGTACCAGCGGATCAGCACAAGACCGCTTTTATTTGTCCTTGTGGAAATTTCGCCTATTGGAAACTCCCATTCAGTTTAAACAATGCTGGTGCAACTTTTCAACATGTTATGTCTTACGCCTTTCATGAAATAAAGCACATTGTGCAACCATATCTCGATGACTTACCTGCTCATTCCATGCGTCATGTAGATCATCCAATACACCTCCATGCCATTTTCCTTCGATGTCAATTTTACCATATATGCTTGAATCCCCACAAATGTGTTTTTTGCGTAGAATCTGACCGACTTCTAGGATTTATTGTTTCATGTCAAGGGATCAGGGTAGATCCTTTAAAGTTCGAGGTGATTATCAATCTCCCACCTCCTTCCTCGCTTCGCCAATTACAAAGTTTGCAAGGGAAGGAAAACTTTCTCTGTCATTTCATACCAAACTATGTTGAGCTAACTCTTGGATTTACACGACTGCTCAAGAAGGGTTCTGAGTTCATATGGGATACTACTGCCAATAAATATTTTGAAGCTTTGAAATTGTCTTTGACACGTACCCCACTACTCTCCCCTCCTGATTACAGTCAGGATTATTTCCTTTACCTCGCAGCCTTGGACTATACCATTGCTATGGTTCTCGTCTAGGAGGATGGTTATCATGATGAACATGTCATTTATTACTTGATTCAGAGTCTCACGACCTCCAAAACCAAGTATTTACATGTTGAAAAACTGGCCTTGGCAGCCATCCAAGCTGTTCAACGTTTCCGGCACTATATCTTCTCTCACACGACTACGGTAATTTCTAACTGCAACCCTATGTAGCACATTCTTACATGCCAGTTGCTAGGGGGAAAATACACCAAATGGTTCATAATACTCCAAGAGTTTGACTTAGAATTCAAACGCGGTAAGTCCAAGAAATCCTTGGTGTTTGTCGAGTTGATATACGACCTTCCCTACTCTGAGATGGAAAATGTAGCAGTCGATTCATTACCCGATGAATCCCTTTTCCTGATTAGTTCCAATGACCTCTGGTATGGAGATATCATCATATATCTCTAGACCCAGAATTTTTGGCCCAATTTTTCTAGCATTGACCATCGTCGAATACGCTACCAAGCCCATCAATATATTATCCTCGGTGATACTTTTTATCCTCATGGGATTGACTCCATTTTTTGATGCTGCCTCATGTTTGACGAAGCCGAGAAAGCCCTAAATGACTGCCATTATGGAGCCTGTGGTGGTTACATGTCTGGGTATGCTACTGCCCATAAGATCTTACGAGCAGGGTATTTTTGGCCTTCTTTATCCAACGATTGTATAATTGCCATCCAAAAATGCCACACTTGCCAAACCTACAACAATAAAATCCGATCACACCCTGTGGTCTCCGTTGGTCCTTTTGCGAAATGCGGTATCGATTTCATTACATGTCACCCTCACTCGGCCGGGGGGGCATGGATACATTATTGTAGGCGTAGATTATTTTACGAAATGGGCTGAGGCAATGCCAACATTAGACAATACTGGAAAGACTGCAACATTATTCATATTCAATCACATCATAGCTCGTTTTGGTGTTCCTCGAGCCATGGTTACTGATCACGGTAGCCACTTTAGACTTCATGATGTCTGAACTCACTAAAAAGTTGGGTCTTCACCATGAAAACTCAACACCCTATTACCCACAAGCCAACGGCCAAGTCGAAGCAATATACAAGGTCCTCATTACCATGCTTTGAAGAATGATAGGGATTCACAAAACGAGTTGTCACACAATGTTGTTTTCAACATTGTGGGCTTACAGGACATTCGTTAAGTCTGGTATTGAGTTTACACCATTCCATTTAGTTTATGATCTAGAAGCCATCTTGCCAATTGAATGTGAGATACCCTCCCTAAAACTAGCCATTGAACTTGTCCCGAACACTTCTACCGAAGAAGAACGTATGTTGTATATTATGCAATTAAATGAAACCCATCGCGATGCCACCCTAGTTATAGAAGCCCAGAAGAAACACATCAAAGCCCAATACAAAAAACATGTTAGGCCACACGTTTTCTCCGAAGGTGATCTCATTCTTCTGTACGAACAATATCAGGATATGCTAGGAGCTAGAAAATTTGAAGCTATGTGGCAAGGTCCTTATATCATTAGACAAGTTTTGGAGAAAGGAGCTTACGAGTTGGTAGACTACGATGGTATCCCTTTGAGTGAACCTAGAGATGGGTTGTACTTAAAGAAGTACTATGCCTAAGATCACCTGTGCATGAGTGCTTGTATTTTATTTGGATCATACTTCTTGTGTGTTACTGTAGTATGGTTTTTCGTTATATGGTCTCTACCCTCGGCCGCTTAAGTTACGTTGTGCTTGTTTTCCAGATGTCGGAGTCTTCGCTACCCCACATTGGCTTCGTCGATGGCGCGAGCCACAGTACTCAAAACCTTGCTTCTGCTGCATGGAAAATTTACGCACCTAAAAATGAACTCATCATTCTATGAGGTGTGTGCCTGGGTCATGTGACCAATAATATTGCAGATTATAGCATCATCATTGAATTGTTCATTGATGCTATTTCGCTTGGCATCCGCCACCTGGTTATATGACTCTATTCACAACTAGTAGTACTGCAGCTAAGTAATGTCTATGCTATTAGAAGTCCTACTTTATTACAGTTATATTTACGAATTCGCCTCTTGGAATGTTATTTTGATTATATTGAGTATCAACACATTCCTAGATGTCTAAATACATTGACCAATGCATTAGATAACTATGTGTTAGACAAGAATTTGGGCCATTTATAAACCAATCACACATTACATTTATAACACAACACAAGATAAGATGGTAGAAGCCATATATATGTATATAACGATCAAAAGTTTTTACAAAAAGTTTATGTCCAAGGACCAAAATATCAAAAATATGAATCCCATGGCTTCTACAAAATAGCATCATGGATGACGCTCACGATAACACACGACTGCTCGGGCCACCCTACGAAACAGTCGACTGATAGACTCGAACACCCCCACAGTATGGTGCTAGTAATGTCTAGGGATCTCCCCAATAGCCATATCTGGAATGTCAGCAGTCAACCCCTCTAAGTTCTGCTCCACTGCCTCATAGTCTTCAGCATCCCATCTTGCCACTAGAGCTGCCTCTCCTCGCCATTGAATAGGAGATGTTCCGAGAGGTCGATATTGCCCCATATCTATGTCATCAAAAAGAGATTGTTTTGATTAGTTCTTAGATAAACACAAAAACATTCCATATGATAAAAATTACAAAAACATTTAAAAAGAACAAAATGTGTACTTCTCACCTAAATCACCCAACTGAGCATCCTTAGTGTAACATACCCACTACCTAAAATCAAACTTTTTCATTGATTTCTCAACAATGAGAATCCTCGAAGCTCACAGTAGCAAAAGGCCAAACCCGCTCCATAGGTCCTTATTTCCCTGTCACGACCTCTTCTTCACGCACCTGTGACATTTCCTGATGATAATTTTGGGTTTCGGGGTTTTTTGATTCCTGATGACAAGAGTTCCTGTCCTCTCGAACTCCCGATCTCTGATTTTTCGATGCGCCCCTTTACGCACTAGCCCTCTTGGCTAAACTCCTGGCCCATATGAGCACTATTTCATAAGACCGTAACCTTATCTCCTTTCGAGGTTTTGGGCTTCCAAAAGCTGATGCGCTCTGACTTCAGCTAGTCCTTCGGGCTAGACCTTTGGTCCACGTGACCTTCCCCCATATGACCACAACCACACAGCTTATCGGGGTATCGGACTTTTCAATGCCGAAATGCATTTTTCCTCAGGACTCGCGATCCTCCGATTCCTGATATGACGTCAGTTAATAACCCCTTTTCTCCTTTAGCACGATCAATGGCTGTGTTCACCCATGAAACCAACGATCCCTACTTTCTATCAGGACTTCGAGGTTTCAAATGCCATAATGCTTTTGTTCTCGAGACTGTCGATCTCTCGAATCCCGATTCTCTACTATGTTGACAGCTAGCCCCTACAATGGAGCTTTCCCTTCCTTGTCAGAATTTCCAACTTCGCGATTCTGAATTGCAAGGACTTCTTGTCCACGGGATTCCCGATTTCCTGACTCCCGAAATGTCGATGGTCGACTTTATTTTCGGGAAACCTCCCGAATGCTCTAATCTCCTCCACGCGTCCTCCTCAAGATGGACGGTCCTGATTGTCTCTCGCAATTTCGCGACTTCTGATGCTCCAAAAGTCTTTTCCTCGGGACTCGTGAACTACCGAACCCCGATGCACCTATTGAATTTTCTATCGAACTTCCCCAAGGGTCTGGGTCTCTGCCATGTGTCTACACAAACGGTTGGTCCAGACCATTTCACTGTTTTGGGACTTGAAATGCCCCGACTTTCTCGACCTCGAGAATTCAGATATCCTGAGTACCGATATCCCGATGTGTCAACCCTCTCGTAGGGATTTTACCCCTACTGTTCACGAAGGTTTAACCCTCATGCATCTCTTAACAGATCCAACGGATGTCGGGTTTTTATAGCTAAGATCTAACAACTCAAATCTGTCCCACCTCGCGCATTCTCCCACTACTTCGTGGATGTGGAAAGATCAACGGTCCAAATGTTCTCATGGACCTTGGGGTCTACGATCCCAATTTCCTCGCTATTCACAAAGGTAGAGGGAAAAGGGGCAGGGTATGTAACGCCCTTGTTTCTTTCGTCAGTCAAACGGTTGTGAATGACCCTAGGTCTTCTGATGGGATCTCATCTGTCAATTCGTTGCTTATCCCTATGCTGTTACCTCGAAATTTTAAGAGGGTCATTCCTCCTCGTACAGGGTTATTAAGACTTTCCCATTCAATTCCCTTTTCCAGGTTCTTGGTAAACCTTTCCAAGGAGGGAATCTCTGTGAAGAGATCTATATCGGGGCATCCCAAGAGACAGACAAGGGGAAACAAATTCCCGAGGATGGACTAGAATTCTGACTTGGTTCAAATCATGCATAATTAAATTCATTTATCAACATAAGCCATGCATGGTCTTTCTGTTATAAGCATATATCCATTATTTCTTATCAAAACACTACACAGACATTCTTATACTATAATCGTTCACAATTTCACAGTTCTATGAGCATATATGTCAGTATATGAATTTCAAGATGCAATATGTAAAACACTTATCAGAAATAACACCAGAAGTGAGTGCAACTACTGAGAGGAGTGCTCGTTTCCACCCAACCGTAGGCGTAGCAACTCCCAACGGATTTACCACTAGCCACCCCCAAGCTGAGACCACGATGCTGTGAGATTGCGTCTCTCTGTCTGCCAGTGACTAGGAGCGAAGGTTGCAATCCTTCCTCTCTGCTATCACTCACTCTGCGTAATGCCAGAGTTCCCCTCACGTCTGCCCCCTATGAAATCGCTTCTACCTCACGCCTTATACTCTTGTTAGGTTTCATGTGGCGCGATTCCCCTTGTGCTAATCAGGCCTAATGGCTCTATGGATGGGTGGTTCACCATCCCATCCCTCACTAAGCCATCCGCCTACCATCCTGTGAGACATTAAATTCGGGGCCAGCAAACCGCTTTTGGTTCTCCAGGCCAGTGGAGTCCAAATACGGTGTTAATTCTTGGTGGAAGTTAACGCCACCTTTCCAGGTGCCTTCCACCACCATCGTGGTCTCTTTTTCTACACATCCCCTCTCAGTAGTCCTACAATAATTCAAAATTTTATTCACATTCATTGACCTTTTCCTCAAGGTCCATTTACATCACATATTCACATTTATGAGTTTTCCATAGTTCTTGGCCAGTCCAGTTATATTTACAAGATGGGGGAAATAGGGTGTTACAATTCCCTCCCCCTTAAAAAGGAACATTGTCCTCCATGTTATTATCTACTAACATGAATGGTATGTACAAAAGTAAACAAAATCAAATATGCATGTCTCATGGCATCCTCCATTTCCCATGTAGTCTCATCTAGGCAAAAATGCTTCCACTGCACCTTGACCTGTGCAATGGTTCGGTTCCAGAGTGGGGTTTCCTTTCTGTCCAATAT
>JASDQU010299436.1:0-13959 GCA_032191745.1 Picea mariana
AACCAAGTCATTGTTTGCATTCCCCTTATGTAACATAATATAGGTATGTATAGAACACATTATAGAACAAAGTACAAGCATGTATAGAACACAGTATAGAACACAATAAATTTGGCAAAATTTCCTAACAAGGTATGAGCTTGGCTAGTTCCAGGTATTTTTCTTCATGCTTTAACCATTTTTATGGAAGCTATATCAAGATCTATATGTCTATCATATGATGGAATATTAGGAAATAAAGTTTTGATTTTCCATAATGAATGAAAATCATCTATTAACTTGCACACAATATTTTGACCTTTCTCAACAACATCCATAACTTGAAATTTAGTTATATAATCCCTTTCTTGTATTAGCACATATTCATATGCGTCATGCTAAATATAATTTATATTTTTATCCCAACATGAAGGTAGTGCCATTTCAACTATATCCTTGTATCTTTTCATGAAGGTTTAAATACTTCTCTAAATTGAACTACATTTAAATTGAGGATGTTGAACCGAATTCTTCTTTCTTAATAACTTTGTAGCATACATAATTATAGAAGTATGAACATTGACACCCAAAGCCTTTAATTGATTCCAAGTCTTAGATTTAAGGTTTTCAAGAAGAGATATCATTTTACTAATAGACTCAACATTGATATAGAATACACTGGACCCATTTTCAGATGCCACAACCTTTTGTAATAAATATAGGTTTGGGGAATTATGAATTTACCCAAATTTGACTCTTAGATATGTAAAGAAGCATTCAAATCCCTAAATATATCACATGTTAACTCACTTAACTTATAAGGATCAAACTATAACATAACGGTTTCAAAAAAATTGCAATCATAGTCAATTAGGACTTTTTTATTAGAGGTTGATGGCTGACCTAACTCACTACCTTTCTCCATATGTCCTTATTTTAAACAATAAGAATATATTTTAAATAAGGAAATTAGAACACTACATGAACTTATTTTTCGAAGGAGAATTAAATTTCTTTAATTGGAGTCTATTGTACTTGTAACTTAGTTTACCATGTGCATTTACCTTCAGGGTTTATTGTTTTAATTTTTTTTAAACCTTTGAATTACATCGATGTGACACCTTTTTTATTTGACTTACATCATGCTGTTAGATGTTATCAACTATCCTATTTCGGGGGCGAGCTAAAGTGGTTTGATAATACCACCTCTTCATACCAAAATGAATAAGGATATGACATGGCATTAGCCATTAATACAATGGTTTATAATTTAGGCTTTCGACCCCTTTTTATTCAACATGCACTTTCATTGAATGAAATAAAATGAGACCATCAATATTGGATCTATCTTTTTGGTATGATCATGTTTGCTGAATTTTCATTTCAAACTATGTTTGTTCTCTGTTGTATGTATAAAAATATGGGAAAAAGATGCAGTATACAGGGTATCAAACCTAAATTAAAGACTAAATGACAGGAAGAATTGATTTGAATTGAACACAAACAGAGCTGTTTTAATCCATTTCATATTGAACAAACAACTACATGATCTACATTCCTTATCTACATCAACAACGAGGATACATATTGAATACATTGTGGGATCGATCCCTCCTTGGACACATAAGTGGGGTCGGTCTCTCCTTGTATGAGTCTGCTTCTCTTCACATTCTCCATAATGGAAGATGAGGTAGATCAATGTAGTGGTCAGTAGGTTTGGAGTGGGTTTATTTGGTCCAGGGTTTGACACCATAGTGTGTTTTTTATTTTCTATTTGTTTTATTTTTTGTTTATTTTTTAATTGTTATTTGTTTGTAATATAATTTATATTTACTAATAGTTAAAATCAATTAGAAAGTGCTCAAAATGGTTTAGGAGGTTATAGGTTGGTGGGTTATGAGAGAAATCAAGGTCAATGGCTTCTAACCAACCAATGATACATGCAAGAATATGGCATAAAACTTAACAACACACAATTAACCCATATAAGAATATACTTTAAAGAAAATAAATCATAGAAAACATATAATGACACACCCCAACCTACATTTCAACAATTCAATATCATTGATCTTCTTTTTTGTACAAGTCCAAATTTGTCTCATATGGTACACAATTGGGTTTGGAATGGACGTTGTAAGGATTGGGCATAGCAACATCATCATCGGTGTCATTTTCAATAATTTCATCGTTGATATGATCATCGAGAACATTTCCATCTACATCTATCTCAACTTATTCATCTTCTTCGTGTAACATGCCTACTTTCTTTTTTTCATAATATTCTTCTTCAATATAATATTCTTCCTCTACAGTATACTTTATAGGCCATCCTCTTCGATCATATCTAACAACATATGACCATCCCACTTTGGTTGGAACATCTGAGTAAAATACCTACTCACATTGGCTTGGAAGAACATAAATATCAATACCCGACTCAATCGTCCAAGACTGCAATCAGGGTGAAGAGAGGAATTCAATGGGACAGGTATCAAATAATGGTGCGAGAAGGACCCATACTTTTTTTTTAATCCTGCAGAGTTACACTTTGATCTAATTAATACCCGAGTGTCGAAATGGACAAATTCTTAACAGGAAAAAATGTGTAGTAATTTCACAACCAGAATGCAGAAGACAAGGTTGCATGGCCGGAATATCCTTTTTGTTCCCTTTCTAGTGTGTTACCCCCAATTAGGGTTTTTCAGGGTGCCTAAGGAAAAGGGTTTTACCTGTGTTATATCTCTCTTATTATGCGTGTGGGTTCGAACAGTAATACTTGGCCCAATATCTCAGGGCACCAACTAAGGAGGATTGACCGTACCCTTAACCGTACAATTACCCAGGTACTAGAGAGTATCCTCCTGAGTGTTATTATTCGTGTCACTATAGAAGTCATGTTGTTGATCGACTGATCTAGGGATTGTTTCATAAGACCTAGGGGACTCTCGATATGACTAATAGTATGTGGGAGTGATGGTCATGTGCATATTTTGTCTGATGCGGTACTACCTAAAGGGTACCAACAGTGTTAAAGATGTTTCTAACAATGTGAAACTTTCCAGATAGTTGACTTAGGTTGATGGATAGTTGGTGTTGAAACAAAGTTTATTTTTCTTCTCTAAATCCAAATCTTCATTTTTCTCGGGTTACGGAGCCGCCCCTAGTTCTAAAAAAGAGTCAAAAGGTCTTTCAGGATTTTTGGGTTTCGACATTCGGCTAATAACAAAGTATGTTTTTTAGTGACAACCCCAAAGTCCCGGTACCAAAGTCTTGAAAAAGTGAATGTTTAAAAGGAATTGAACAAATTTTAAAGTAATAATTAAAAACATTAAAGGCTTTCTAAGCCTTTCACATGTTGTTTTACGACCATCTGCCCAACCACACATCAAGCCACATGGAGGAAGAGCTCAAGAGGAAGCATGAAAAGATTGCAATAAACGACAATAAAATTTCTATAAAAGGGTCTTACATAAATGCCACATCACCATTTCAGGGTTTCGGCAGTTAGGGGTTTGGTCGACATAGAGATTTTGACCATTGCTTTGTTTCCCCGAAACCCAAAACCCGAAATCGGGGTTTCAAGACTTTCGATGGCTTACAACGCTCTGAAATCGCACTCTTAGCCATCGAAAGCCAGAACTTTCGGCAACTAAGATACCCTTGTTTTTGGCATGTTAGCTGCTGAAATCACTGATTTTTCTTATGCAAAAACATGCCTTGGGAAAAAACCATTTTTCTCAGTCTTGGAGAGGCCATTGTCCATGTTAGAATAGTCAATCGACATATAAAGATCCTAATATTTCCATTGGTGTCTTCATAATTTCATTTGGAGCTAGGGAAGGCAGTCAAAAGTCCCCCACAAGATGAGGTTCGTTTTCAGAAATGTGGTGTTTTTTACTATGCTGAGTCATCATTTTCAAATAATGATTCTGAATGAATGGAGTATCATTTTGAGAAACGGTCGGATTTTTTTGTGTATAACAAACCATGGATCAATATCCTCTCTCAGTTTTCCTATGATTATCATAGATTGGGAGAATCGAATCCATCTCCAAGCCCTAATTTTCGGATCTCATATTTTCCTGTTTTGACACATGTTTGTAAAATCAAAATCTGGGGAAAATGGAAATGGATCTCAGGGAACTTAGAGAGATTTTTTCTCAGAACAAACAGATTCACAAAATCCTCTTTCATTGTATACACAACTATCACGATTCGAGAGATACAGAAACATAATCGTAGCCCCAGTTTTCAGCAGTTTGGCCCATTTTCTATGGCAGAAAGTTTATGAAATTGATCGTAATTGTTGTTATCGTTTGGGAGGATTTCTACCTCAATACCTACATGAGATACCTGTTCATTTATAGAGGGATTTCTTTTGCAATTCAAATCATTTTTTAGTTATTTGAAAGAGGGTATAAGACTTATATTATTGTATCTTCTTGAAGAGGAAAAAGGGGGGGAACAACCCAAGGGCCTTTTGGAGGTTGGGTTTGTAATGCATTCCTTTTCAACAAATATAGAATAGAATGCCAAGAGATTCTACACCTTGTCACTGTCTAATTTTGTCTTCTTCATGTGTTATTGTTTATAAATTTTTCATTACTTCTCTTTCTTCCTTCCATTCATTAATTCAGCTTGTAATGGTTACAATTCAGTGATGCTTCTACTGTAGCTAATTTAAAGAATTCCTCAAAGTGCAGTTTTTCCTCTGTTTTGTTGTGAGTAGAACAATACCTGCATCTTAATTGTTTTTCCTTATTTACAAGTTTTATTTGTTCATAGATTTTCCTCTGTCTTGTTGTGAGTGAGACAAGACCTGTGTTAAGATATTTGAAGTTTGGTGTTATTTCTTCTATTGAAAGGAAGACCAGATTTATCAGAATTAGATACCTAGATTTTTATTTCAGTTTTGTTCATCCCCTATCTTCTATCCATCCTCATGATTTTGAAATGAATTTAGAAGACGAGGTCATGCCTCTTCGTTTTTTTTATCTATAAACGAGTGAAAGGCATGTTTCATACCTAGTTCTAGAAGCCTCCTATGACTGATGAATCAACAAAATTTATTTCATTTAAAATGTGCTAAGGCTTGGTTCTATTATATCCTGGAACCAACTCTTGTGACAACATTTTCTGGTGTTGTTGTCGAGGATGGAGGAATGAAGCTATCTTCCCTGGTATATGACAAAAATTTTAGATCTATTCCTTGATGGTGAACAAGGGATAGGCATTCAATTGGTTGTGATCATTCACCTAGCGACTCCTTGGTTTGAAGACTCTACATGATTCACTAATGAGTCCATTGGTCTCAAAATTTCAAATCCATTCGCTGCTCGGATTGTTGCAAGGTTTGCTCCTGTAGACTTTACAAATGTTTATGGTTTTCCAAACACTGTTCCAGACATTAAAATTTGGGAAGATGTCCTTCCTAAATTTGGAGGATATGTGGATGACAATCCTTCTCAACACTTGTTTGAATTCCACAAGCTCATGGATGAATTAAATGTACATCATGAAGCTATTTATGTTTTCATTGGAAAGAGATGTTAGACTTTGGTATAAATCTTTACCCCATTCCAGTATTCCTTCATTGAAATATTTTCACACACTTTTTAATCAACATTGTAAGAGGATATATTCAACTGAAATCCTTTTTGAAGATTGTTGTAATATAGAATTCATAAGACAAAAAGATCAAACAAATCCTCTTCAAGAGGAGGAAGGAATATCAGAAATTTTTCAAGTTGATGAAGATGTTCAGCATGAAGAAGAGTTGGTTGATAAAGAAACCGGATATGATAGCTCTTGTGATCATATTCGAGAAGAATATATTCAGCATCACGGTCAACCTGCAGAAGAGAAAGAAAATAATTGTTGTTTTATCCAGAAAATATAGAGACCACATTTTCCTTTGACTAAAGAAGAAATAGATCTGCTCCTGCATAGTCATGTTATAGCCCCTGCTTACACAAATTTGTAGTGTATGCACAGTCCTAGATATGAGAGTCAGACTTCTTCCATTTTTGAAAATGTAAATCTGATTTTAAATAATGACAGTCATGTGTTTGATGAAACCTTACAGGAAGTTAATGAACCTATTTATGATGATGATTTCCAGCTAGGAAATCATCTTGTAAGCCCTGTTTTGTTTCATGAAGAGGATAGGGATGTCACATTTAATAGTCTTGAATGAATTTCGTTGTTCAAGGATGTTTTAGACTGTGATTTGGAGTATAAATCTGAGACAGAAAGCATGCCAGAGAAAGGATCAGAGTTTCTCACAGTTGATGTCCCAAGCATTTTTCTGGCTGATGACCCTCCTGAGTTATCTGCTGAACCTAAATATGATGAGTATAGTGATGATTATTACATTGTTTTTGTAGAACAACTTGTTGCAGATTTTTCATGGAGGGATGATGGTCTTCAAACAAGATTGTGCCATGATTTTGGACATGCCATTGCAGATGATCTTGAAGGGTACTCAGATATTCTCTTTGAGAATGATCTTGAGCATTATAAATCAGAATGTAGAGTAGTCTTGGATGTTTTAAAACCTCATGACCATATATTTTTCCAAGATCCTTTTGCTGACCTTTTAGATTTATTTAACGGAGAATTACATTATGTCATGGATATTTTGTCACAGGAATCAAGGAAAAGTTTGAAAATTCATGATCAACAACATTTCAGATGGAAGTTGTCAGTTTCCTTTTTCATCCTACTCAAAGAAAGTGTAGGAAGATTTCAAATAAGTAGATAGTTTTTGGATTGGATTCACTGTCATTTTTGTATCATTTGATTCAGTGGGAATTTTTTTAGTAGTTAGAGTAGGTGATCTATATAAATTAGCTTGACTTTGAGCATTATAGTATAATAGTGGTTTTAAGTACATTTCTAGTTCAGTTTGGCATCGTGTATGGTTTTGATTTAAGTCATTCTGACTCCATAGCCCAATGAATGCATAAGCGGTTTTTTGTTTTGGGAAGGTGCAAGCAAAGTGACGGGGTTCAAAGTTTGATAAGGATGATTTCAAGTCGCCCAATGGATGAGGCACGTGGTCTACTGTTCTTGGTGCTTTGCAAGAAAGCACCATCCCTAGATGGAGCCTATGTTGAAACAAATTTTATTTTTCTTCTCTAAATCCAAATCTTCATTTTTCTCTGGTTATGGAGCCGCCCTTAGTTCTAAAAAAGATTCAAAAGGTCTTTCAGGATTTTTGGGTTTCGGAGTTCAACTATTCACAAAGTATATTTTTTAGTGACAACCCTAAAGTCCCAGTACCAAAGTCTCGAAAAAGTGATTGTTTAAAAGGAATTGAACAGATTTTAAAGTAATAATTAAAAACGTTAAAGGCTTTCTAAGCCTTTCACATGTTCTTTTACGGCCATTTACCCAGCCACGCATCAAGCCACATGGAGGAAGAGCTCATGAGGAAGCATGAAAAGAATGCAATAAATGACAATAAACTCTCTATAATAGAGTCTTACATAAATTCCACATCACCATTTCGCGGTTTCGGCAGTCGGGGGTTTGGACAACATAGAGATTTTGACCATTGCTCCGTTTCCCCGAAACCCGAAACCCAAAATCGGGGTTTCGGGACTTTCGGTGGTTTACGGTGCTCTGAAATAGTACTATTAGCCACCGAAATCCAAGACTTTCGGCAGCTAAGATACCCTTGTTTTTGGCCTATTAGCTGCAGAAATCACAGATTTTTCATATGCAAAAAACTTCCTTGGGAAAAAACCATTTTTCTCAGCCTTGGAAAGGCCATTTTCCACATTCGAATAATCGATCGACATCTCAATATCCTAATATTTCCATTCGTATATTAATAATTTCATTTGGATCTTGGTAAGGCAGTCAAAATTCCCCCGTAGGATGAGTTTTTTTTTCAGAAATGTGGCGTTTTTTACTGTGTTGAGTCATCATTTTCAAATAATGATTCTAAATGAATGGAGTATCATTTTGACAAACGGTCAGAAATTTTTGTGCCTAAAACATCATAGAAAAATAGCATATCTCATTTTTCTTACAGTTGTCACATATTGGGAGAATTGAATCCATCTCCGAGCCCTAATTTTTGGATCTCATATTTTCTTGTTTTGACACATGTTTGTAAAATGCAGATATGGGGAAAATGGAAATGGATATCAGGGAACTAAGAGAGGTTTTTTCTCATAACAAACAGATTCAAAAAATCCTCTTTCATTTTATACACAACTATCACAATTCGAGAGATACAAAAACATAACCGCAGCCCTAGTTTTCAGCAGTTTGGCCCATTTTCTATGGCAGAAAGTTTCTGAAATTGATGGTAACTGTTGTTATCTTTTGGGAGGATTTTGACCTCAATACCTACATGAGATACCTGTTCATTTATAGAGGGATTTCTTTTGTAATTCGAATAGTTTTTCAGTTATTCGAAAGAGGGTAGAAGAAATATATTATTGTATCTTCTTGAAGAGGAAAAAGGGGGGGAACAGCTCGAGGGCCTTTTGGAGGTTGGGTTTGTAATGCATTCCCTTTTAGAAAATATAGAACAAAATGCCAAGAGATTCTACACCTTTTCATTGTCTAATTATGTCTTCTTCCTGTGTTATTGTTTTCGAAGTTTTCATTACTTCTCTTTCTTCCTTCCATTCATTAATTCAGCTTGTAATGGTTACAATTCAATGATACTTCTGTTGTAGCTATTTTAAAGCATTCCTTGAAGTGCAGTTTTTCCTCTGTTTTGTTGTGAGTAGAACAAGACCTGCATCTTAATTGTTTTTCCTTATTTACAAGTTTTATTTGTTCATAGCTTTTCCTCTATTCTTCTACGAGTGAGACAAGACCTGTGTTCAGATATTTGAAGTTTGGTGTTATTTCTTCTATTGAAAGGAAGACCAGATTTAACAGAATTAGATACCTGGATTTTTCTTTCAGTTATGTTCATCCCCTATCTTCTATCCATCCTCATGATTTTGAAATGAATTTAGCAGATGAGTTCATGCCTCTTTGTTTCTGATCTATAAATGAGTGAAAGGCATGTTACAGACCTAGTTCTAGAAGCCTCCTTTGATTGATCAATCAACAAAATTTATTTCATTTAAAATGTGTTAAGGCTTGGCTTTATTACGGCCTAGAACCAACTCTTGTGACAAAATTTGGTATGGATTGTTTTTTTTCATTGATGTCAACCATTGGAGAGTGATATTGTAGATTGATGTCAACCCTTAGTGATTGATGTCAACCCTTAGTGATTGAAAGTCTGGTAGCGAATTCTGGTAGCACAAAGGTTTGGGTAATGGACCCATGGTTGTTTCATGTATAATGGTATGATTTTTAACATATTTGAAGGTAATAATATTATATATGGATATTACATGTCATTCCATTTCCGTTGTTATGTGGAACGTCACATAACTCCTCACGGTTAGAGAGTTATGGCCATGTGAAGTTGGAGAACCCAAGTTTGGGTAATGGACCCAATTTTGTTTGATGGATAATGGTATGAGTTTTGATATATTTGTAGGTAATATTATTATATATAGATATTACATGTCATTCTATTTCCATTGGTATGTGGAACATCACATAACTCCTCACGGTTAGAGAGTTATGGTCATGTGAAGTTGGAGAACCCTCATAAGTCATCTAAAAGCCCCAAAAGATCAAAGTAGTCAAAGTGGTTTAAGAGATTTTTATAAGATAAATACTAAATTGAAGTGATGAGTGTACTATAATTCAAAGTGAATACAAAATAAATTATTTAAATAATAAATTTAATGGAGAAATTACTAAGTTGACAAGTGGTTAGAAGTGGGTTAGCCCTAAAATAAGGAAAGTGGCTTAAGATGGTTAGAAGGTAACCCCTTGAGGTAAAGTGAAGTGATGAGTGTACTATAAGTCAAAGTTGATATGAAATAAATTATTTAAATAATAAAATTAATGGATAAATTACTAATTGGACAAGTGGTTAGAAGCTGGTTAACCCTAAAATAAGGAAAGTGGGTTAAGATGGTTAAAAGATAAACCCTTGAGGAAGCTACATGAAAGTATAAATAAGAGGCAAGGCTCTCTCATTTTATATAACACTTCAGAATATTGAATATATACAGGTGACTGAGGTAACCAAAGTATATCTAAGATGAATTTCAGAGAGAATTTGAAGTAAAGAAGGCCGAAATTCAAGGGAGGATAAATTCTTTTGATGATGTTTTCTAAGGTATGTTATTTACAGGTCACCTCACCATTTTCGAAATAACTTTTTTTATAGAATTATTCAGACTATGAAACTAATAGGCCATTGATAAAACATATCCAAGTAGTTGTGGTACAAATTTCAACTTGTGGGTCATTGTATTTTTGGAGTTACACTCCGTGGAAAATAGGGTTTGTGGCTAGTCCTAAAACTAGTCTAAAACGGGTGTTTCCGGTAAAAACGTCACAACGTCTTCATAACATATCAAAATTAAGTAAGACCAAAATTTTTGGTTAGAGTACATTCTATAGTATTCTGTGTAAAATTTTCAGATCCATACAACAAATATTCCGTGCGGGGCATGCTCTACAAATTTGCTCTCTAGAATAAGCCAAAATTCAACAAGGTATGCCAGTTTTGCTATAACTCATTTTCTGAGAGGTTCCAAGTAGTGAAACCTGGATTAATTGCATAAAAAACATTGAAGAACATTGTGTACTATTTTTTAGATATTTATTCATTACATGTACATAATTATGATTATTTCAAGATAGGGTTGTTGACTAATCCAAAACTAGTCATGTGAGACTAAAGAAAAGTTTGATGAAAATGCTAGTCTCTTGTAGTTAAAGTTAAGGAAGGTTTGAAGGTATGTGATCATATACATTAGGTCTATTACAGAGCTACAAATCAGATTTGGATGATGAAATTGATGAGGGCTTTTGGTTGAGGTACATGTTGGGTACATGGTTGAGACAAGTAGTTGATGAGTTGGCACATACATGAGGTGTATAGTTGATGATGTTGGTACATCTTGATGAGTCACAATTAATGAGTAGTTGATACATGATTGGTACATACTGAGTACATGGTTGGAGGCACTTTTTAGTAGTATTGTTGACACATGGCTTATGGATGATGTAGCATACTTGTTGTTAGCTCCCAAAATGAACCCGTCCCTATGGTCGCATTTTGTGGTGGATAACATGGCTATTGGTAGTTTTCTCAAATTGGTTTTGAGTTTTTCTAGCTGCAAGACTTAGGTTTTGATTTTTGTCTTAGAAATAAGATGACCCATAAAGGTCTTCTCTTTAAAATTTTCATAAAATGTTTTCAACAGCTAACGTGTGCTTAAAAGATGATGGTTAGCTGGTGAATGTGGCAACTTTCAACAACTAAGGATCATTTCTCATAGGTCGTTAGCTGGTGAAAGAGGGGATTTTCGAACATCCAAAGAGCGTTTCTCACGGGGTGCGCGCTGGTGAAAGCAACAACTTTCAACAGCTAAGGAGCATTTTTTACGGATTGTACACTGGTGAAAGAAGGGATTTTCAACAACCGAAGAGCGCTTCTCATGGGCCATTGGATGGAGAAAGAGGGAATCACGTGTGTTTATCCACGTTTCAAAAATCAAATGATGATATGATCAACCCACGTCATGCAATCAAGAATGACGTGCCGGTGAAAGTGGATAATCATGAAAACTCGAGTTGCACGTCCAAATCGGATTATAAATCGGATCTGGTTTAGTAAATCATGCTCCACAATCATGGCTTCGGGAATGGAAAATTTGAATCCATTAATGCAGGTACAGAGGCTATACTACCTAGCTGACAACATCAAATCGGTTCATCGCTTCCCCAACACGCATAACTCTCAAAGGTATGCTAAGTTTCTAATTTTGAAAGACGGAGCCGACTCCCGAGTGCTTTCAACAGCGCAAGACCTCGGCCCAAATAGCAATTTGTTGTGTTGTATGTGCGGAATCGTTTGGGATTTTGGGTTGCAGATGGTGAGGAGAGGCAGTGGGTCTTTACTAAGAAAAGAGTTAGACAGTCTATCTTTCCTACAGATGCATCCAAAAGTCCAGAAACACTTCTCAAACGCAGGTTGCATCGAATTCGTTGAGAGGCTGCAGAATGGTTGCCACCAGTCGACAGCAAAGGCTTTTGCTAAAACATTTGACGGGAATAAGGCTCGTGTTGGGTCCTTGGAGTTCATTGTAGATGTAGCTGCCATTACTGCAGTGACCAGCCTACCTAGATTGGGCCAGAGTTGGTTCAAAACCACTGCCACCAAAAACTTAAACTTCAGAGCTTATTTAAAGGAAGAGTTCAATAATAATGCATGGAAGAAGAGCATGCCAGTTTCCCATTTAGAGGATGAGTGGCAGGATATGTTTAAGGGCATCCAACTCTACATAACCTCGGAGGGCAGGTATGACAAACTCATGATGTATCATTTCAAGCTCCTAGACCATTTCACAGGTAAAACTCTCCTCAATTTACCTTTTTTCTTACATAAGAGCTTAACTAAGGTCTGTAAAAGGATTAGGTCTCAACCCCTAAGCATGAAGAACACTCTGTGCCACTTTGGCCTTATTAAATTGATCATCCTAGAGGATCTAAGACAGAAGGGAAGGAGCTGGCAGCATTTCCTATTTTGGGAGGGATTTGAAACTCAGACTCAGCCCGTAAATGAACAGGGGAGAGGTGGAAAGAAGAAATTGACTCCTCAAAGCAGTTTGAGGAAGAGGAGGACCCTGCCAGGATCTCCAGAAGATAGAATCTCTGGTGTGAAATCTCACAGGTCAAAGAAAAGATTGAATTTTGAAACTACTACAGAGCAGCCTACAGAGAAGAGAACAAACATATTAAACCTGCCCTACATAGAATTAGAACCAGAGCAAGAATATGAGAGCCCTATCATCAAAAGTCCTGAACACTCAATTGAGTTTTCACAGGATTATGAGACCTTTACTCACACTGAGGAAGGAGAAACATCAAACAACACCAAGTCGAAGAAAGTGCAGAAAATCAAGCATCTTAAAGAAGTGATCGCTCAGCAGGAGGTCTTAAAACGGGTAATCAAAGAAAGATACAAGAAGTTGTAAGACAATTTTGCAAAAACCAACGTTGCATTTGAAAGACAGGCTTGGGAAAGTGTCAAGGAAAATAAAACAAAACAAAAGATCACCAAAGATTACAACAGTCTATGGTGGCTAGGAAAGCACCTTAAAAGAAAAATCAGAAGATTGAAGCAAAAGCAAAAGAACAAGTCCCACCCAGATTTGAAAGTACTTGCTCAGGTTGTTGTAAACATGCAAGGGGAGAAATCAGAGACACATTGAGTTTTTGATAGAATCACAGTTTTGAAGGTGAAAACTCGTTTTGGGCCAAGGCAGAGCTTTCACCAGTGCACAACGAAATTTTACGACCAGTTAGCTGGTGAAAGGTAGCGCTTTCACCAGCTAACCAGCGAATCATCATGCGAGTTAGCTAGTGAAAGAAGAAAATTCATTTTTGGAAGCTAGGGACGGAGCAGGTCATTTTTCACAGGTTATAAATAAGTTCCAAAGTGTTAAGGGGATAACAACTTTCTTGCAAAGAACTCTGCATCAGAGATTCGAGGGAATTTTGGGAACCACATGTCAAACAAGTTTCCTCAAGTATCGACTATGAACCCTGAAGAAATCCAGCTGCCAAGACAGGTGCCTCTGCATGTTTCATGACACCACGGATTCCAGAAGTTGAAGGATACAGATGAGAAATTTTTGAGATTGAAGACAATTCGAATGATAGTTTAGTTATCAAGCCTTTATTATCAAGTTGTTTAGTTAGATTTGAATTTCTATTTTTAAACACAGATCCATGTTTTTAGGATCTGTAAAACTGATTTTAAGAGGCTATAAATGCCTATTTTTGCTAAGAGACAAGGGTTCAAACTGGGAGATATTTTGTGCCACTGTATAGACTCTTTTTGCAGAAATAAAGTTCAGTTTCTTTTCG